>JAHAQQ010000086.1:0-125918 GCA_019190355.1 Penicillium palitans
TAGGACTAAACTAGCTACTATAAAGCTATTCTTAATAGTCTCCGATTTAAAGGCTTTAATTCGTATAGAGAGGTATATTTTAAGTTTGTTAAGTTTGTTAATATAGTTAATCCCGTTCTATATCTTAGTTTTAACTATCCGACTATACGATCGTTTTAATACCGTAAAATAACCTATATTAAGAGGTTATAAAAGATAAGATAAATACGCTGATATATAGATTAGTATTACCTTATTTTACTTATAAATTTTATCGAATTTAGGTATTAAATAACTTCTATAGCTATTAAGAATTAAAAGCCGGTATACTCTTTTTATATATAGAGTACTAGGAATAAAGAGCTTCTTAAGCTAATAAAGTCTAATTTTATTAGAGGTCTAGCTATTAGGACTAACTTTAAAGTGCTAATCCTCCGGAAGGCTACTAAACTATAATTTAATAAAGACCTTACCTTTAAAAATCATATATAGAGAAAGGGCCTAGCTAGAAGTATTTATATACTTAATAGTAGTTACCTACTCTCGATTTCTAGGTTATAAAAGTGATTGCTAACTATAGTATTTACTTCGGGTAATAATCTTTATAGTTACAGTTAATCCTATTATAAAGCTAGTCTCGTTAAAGTTATAAATATTATTAAGGTAGATTCTAAATTAAACAATTGTCTTTTAAACCGAATTAAACTACTCCTTAATGATTTTAGGGTCTTTATATTTTATATACTTAAAATTATATCGTTTCGAGAATTAGGAAAAGAGGAGAGGATACTATTTAACAAAATTATATACCTACTTTTTACCGACTAAGAATACTAAGGTAGTTCTACGCTTTTTAAGAAGAAGATCTACTATATCTTACACTATAGAAGGCCGGGAAGCTACTCTACGTATATCTAGAGAGAGAATCTATTTTTAAAGCGATTCCTCCTTAGTTTTAGTTAATTTAGAGCAATTAACGCGAGAAATCGCGCGGCTTTGTACTAGACTGCGACATCGCCCGTCCATGGGCACCTAGGAGGTGCCCAAGGCCCGTCCACGGTGGGCCTTGGGCTATTTGGATTTTCGAGTGCCCGTCCATAACGCCCAAGGCCCACGGGCATGCCCACGGCGGGCATGCCCACGATGCCCACCATTGCATAAAGTCACCCAAAATGGACGTATAACTCGCTGACTTTGCATAATAAATAACTGTTATTTACACCTGTTTTGCCAACTCCATGTAAAATGGCAGTTTTAATCTACAACATCTATAAATTTTACTGAAATATCTATGTATATGAGAAACTAGTATATATATGATACGAATTGGAATAAAATTTTAATCGAAATACATTATGTTGTGTGGTATTTTTATTAACTTATCAAATCATACTGTAACAGCTTGAAGATATATATTCAAGTCAGTGGTATATGCCTAGCATTTTCCGTAAGTAAAATACTACTTATAGATTCTACTTTATCTCTCACTCTGGTATATTTCTTATAGGTAGATCGAAAGATAATTAGTATAATTCTTATTTTATAAGCTTATATCACTAAATTCTGTCAATTATATCACTTAAAGACTTATGTTATTATTCTGGGAGTTTTAAATCCTTCGATTGTAACTCAAGATAGGCGTTTAGGTATGTTCCTATAGGCGTGCCCACGGGCGTGCCCACGGGCATGCCTATAGACAAAGACACTTATAGCCAATCAGCTTATAACATATAATAGGTCTACACTCAATTTACGATCTATCAGATCTATACAAAGCACCCCTTTTACTAGTAATCCTTGTTTCACACGGTCGCAAGTTACCTATTGTAAGTTCAGATCACTCACTCTCCTATAGTCGTTATATTATCCCTTATATTATATTAACCATATCCCAACCTAGTGCCTATACCGCAGGGCCTTCTTTACTTCCTCCGAGCTCCCAACCAGACCTCTCCTACGTCGCCGATATATTTGATCCCAACCTTAATCTAAATATTAATCCCAGTCTCTTTAACAGCCAACAGACTTCTATCTCACTGATAGAGTCCGAGTTTACTTAACCGGCTATTCTTAATTGCTCTTTTAAACGCGTCGGCCCCGATCGGAGAAAGCAGTTTATCCTCTATAACGCGATGAACAACGCGTCTAAAGTAAAGTTTATCGAGTGGTGGCGTACTATAGTACACGGCAGCAGTACTGAGATATAATAAAGGCTACAATAGGATGCAAAATATATATCAGATGTCTGGGAGAACTTCGACTAGGTAGTATATTATATTATAGGCGAACCTTTGGTTATATATCGGACGTATAGGGTTACATTGCCTTATCCAAGTATAAAGCAAAGCGGCACCAATACACTTAAGCGGCATCTAGCCTCAGGCAAATGCTAAAAGGGTAGTAAAAGCAAGTCTACACAACAGTCGATTAAGGAGACTATACAGTATATACCGGTAAGTCTTATATAATTATACCCTTTAAGATAACTAACATATTATATATTAGGTACTAAAGTTATCTTATAACTCAAAATTCTCGAATGATAAATGGGAAAGAGAGCAGATTGAATGTCTTACCAGTCTGAACCTCCCTTTCCGGATACTTAAGAGGAAGCAATTTGCTTCCTTAATTCAAATGGCATAAAAGGCTCTAGCTAAACCCACTTTACTCCATCCTCGTACTACTCAACACCGGCTCAAGAAATTGGTCGACAAGGAGCAATATACAATTATCGCTACCTTACCATAAGATACGAAGCTCTCAATCGCCCTCGACTGCTAGACATCGCCTTTTTAGTAGGCATTTATAGCAATTATAGGGTACTTTATCGACCGAGACTAGAATTACCGTAAGCTCCTACTTAGTTTCGAACTACTTGATAGGGCGCATTCTGGTGTAAATCTAAGTAAAGTACTTATAGAGATCTTTAAGAAGCTTAATATTACTGATCGTATATTAGCGATTATATCAGATAACGCGTCAAATAACACAACTTTAGTACAGGCAGTTTAAGACTCTATTGACTCCCTTAAACTACCGAATAGCCCGGTAGTTGTTCGAATCCCTTATCTTGTATATATTATCCAGCTAAGCCTTCGCGAGCTACTTAGATCGGTAAAGGCCGATCCCCAGAACGATACTACAGATCGGAATATTTCAGATATCCAAGCCTAAGCCTAAGCTCGATCGCTCCGTACTTCACAAAGTAAATAAGTCATTATACAAACCCTTATTAAGGTAAGTATATCACTTTATTTATCACTTAATATATCTAATAACTATCTAGATTCGAGGGCTTACTATATTTATTAATATAAGCCCCTAACGTCGCGATGATTTCTTCCGTCTCCAGACTACTAGAGCAAAACTTACGCCTATCTAAGATGTCCGCACCCGCTAGAATTCTACCTTCTTAATACTTCGTCGTGCGAAACGCCTTAGCAAGCCCTACAATAAATACTATAATAACATTAGGACTTAGAAATACAAACTTAGTAAGGCAGAATAGCGGCAGGTCGACTACCTTCTATATATCACAGAGCCGTTCTATCGCTTTACCACAGTACTTTTAAAGACCAAAGAGATAACAGTATATCATATTTTTAGTATTTATAACGCCCTCTTTAAGCACTTCGAGGAATCGATTGCACGACTCACTCCGAAAACCATACCTTAGAAGAAGGCGATACTACAAGCCCTCAATACTAGGATAGCAAAGCTTACCTCTTACTACACAAAGACGAAAGAGATCTATAGTAGTCTCTACGCGATTGGAACAATTCTTACACCCTAGCATAAGCTTCACTTCTTCTCAAGTAAGGCGTAGGATACATCGGAGAACGACACAAACTAGAGTAATCAGTATAAGGAAACGCTTCGCTAGTTTATAGCTCCTTACGCCTAAAGATATACTTAGACACGGTCCCTACGAGAAGAGCAACCCCCCAAGCGTCACTCAGCCAGTATAAGTGACCTAGACGCCCTTCTTAACCTTCTGCCTCACATCCACTCTAATCTATCAACGTCGGAGCACGAACTTGCTAGATACCTTAAAAAGCGTACGTTATATTTACTGTTATTACGAGCAGGAATACTAATACCTATAATAGCAAGGAGAAAGGTCGATTCTTTACAATTCTAGAAGGAATATAAGAATAAATTCCCAATTCTTTCTAGTATTGCTCGCGACATTCTCTCTATTCCTATAACAGGCGCTGGAGTTAAACGTCTTTTCAATTCAGCACGGGATATCTGCCACTACCGACGTAGGCGGCTAAGTACGAAGACAGTCCAGGATATCATAATGTTCCGGTGTAAAACCCAGTTCGACATTAAAATAGAAGAACTACCCGATAAGGATACGTCCTTGGATTCAATGCAAGAAGCAGACGAACAGAGAGAGGCTGAGCTTACTACTAATATACCTAAACCAATTAGCGATGGTAAGGATTCCGAGGATAATGATCCTATTAGACTGATCGAGCATAAGTTTATAATGGAGAGTCAGCTTCCTCGTCCTTCTATAGTGCTAAGTACGCGGAAGCGACAGAGAAGTGAGCTAATCGACAGCGAAGATGAGAGCAGTCCTCATCTCCCTCATTATGGAGATAAGGGTAGCACTCAAAAGCGCCCTAGTTTAAGAGAAGCAAGGAAGCGTGGCAAACCCAATGATGATCAATTTGTATCGTATTAGTGTGAATGTATGAATATAATGAATGCCTAAGTCATTATGCAAAGGCTTCCAAGGCTCATTTCTGACCCCGGTCAAAAAAGTGACAATGTGTCAAGTTGTTGTATAAAGGCTTCTAAAGCTCATTTCTGACCTCGGTCAGAAAATTGACAGTAGTATCAAGTCATTGTACATGTAATCGAATTACTCAAAAATACAGAGAAAAAATGCACAAATAATACAGGTCACGAGGTCAAGAAATTCTGCTTACTAAAAAGGCCCATGGGCGCCCACGGTGTCCATGGACAATGGGCCCTAAGGATAGGGCCCGTCCATGGGCGTATGGATAGTGCCCATCGCCCGCTTACATAAGGCCCGTGGGCACTGCCCACCCGCCCGTCCATGGGCGATGTCGCAGTCTAGGGAGTACTTAACTAGTTTGTAGCAGATATACCTCCGGTACCGATAGCGGGGATTGTAGATTAGGTATATAAGAAGGTCTTTACTTCCTACTAAAGACTAATCTTATATACTATACTCTAACAGCTCTATATAAATATATCGAATAAGATAGTATCTTAGTTAACTATCTATATAACTTAACTCTAGAGTAGGTACGGGAGTTTCGAATATAGATTATACTTACAGTTTTTAGTAATAATAATAGCTTCTTCGGCGAGCTATATAAACTCTATAAGAAAATTAATAAAACTATCCTTCGGTTTTATCTTAAGCTTATAGTATATAGTATAAGCTTCTATATATCGGTTTAGGTTTATAAAGATAGTCTTTAGATAAAGGATAATATCCTTAGCGTCTATATATAGGATACTTATATCGGAGCTTATCTAGGGAGTAATATATAGCTAAGCTTTACCTTCGTAATAGCTCTAGATATAGAGCTTATAGTAAATAGGTAAAGAATAATAGTTAGTGTTTATCTCGAGCTTCTAGCGAATTATAGTTTCCTACGTCTTAAATCAGACTTTCTTTCTATCGTTTAGTATAGATATATTAGATATTTTAGTAGACTTCTAAGCGGTAGCGGTCTTTATAATCGGTATACTAGTACTATACTAATTCTAATCTTAGAGATTTAGAAGACGGAAAGCAAGTTTACTATACTTACGGATAGTAATATCTTGATAGACGATAGTCTTATCTTGCTTAATACGGAGTGCTTCTATATTATTATTAGGTTTAGTTCTCTCTGCTCTTAATATAATAATCTTATCTTCGAGTTCCTAGACTAGATTTTATAGTCTTTAGTGATTATAAGTAAGCTTAACAAATCTTTTACTTCTCGGTATCTAGTATAGCTATATACTAATCGGTTCTTCTTCTTTATTACGTTTACTAGTATTAACTAGTCTCTATAGATTAGGGGTTAGGGTATATAGGTTATAAGCAGCGATAGTTTCTTACTTAGTCTCTTTATTAGATATAAGAATAGACTACCTATCCCGATTTATAGGTAGGTTTCGTCTTAGACCGACTATCTTGATTAGTCGGGGGTTCTCGGTTCGGTACGGATTCGGGATTAATATAGGTTAAGGTCTTAGCTGTACGGTACTAAGGAATAAAAGTGGGGATATAATAAGGCCGAAACTAATCAAATTGATAGTTTATATAGCCGTACTATTATAAAGAAATTGAGAGTGGTACTTAGTATTATATAACCTACTAGATCTTTAATAAAAAGAGTGCATTTTGTTCAAAATACTAAGTATAGAGAGGGAGAGAGAAAGAGGAAAGGATCGTCAGCTATAGGATCCTTTCTATATGCGCGGATCTCGAGTCGGAGACATCCAGCAGAAAACCCTATCGACTTCAACCCTGAGCCCTGATCTGTCCTGTCACATGTCTAAAACAAACATCATCACGTGACTGTGCAGTCGAACCTCCAGATCGTCACAGTAAATAGCATGTTAGCCTAGCCTAATTGAGTCAATAAAGCTTCAGCCCTTTATATATATCAATCTTCCGATTCTTATTATAAAACAGCGGAACTAACGGAAAAGCCCTAGAAGTAATAACCTCTAGATATAACGGCCGAGCCTCTCCAGTGGATCAAGCGTGGAGAAGACGAAACTGCCGAGCCTTTTCAGTGGATCAAGCGCAATGAGGACGAGACGGCCGAGCCTTTGCAATGGATTTGAAGTCATGTAAGATCTACTCGCTCAATGATTATGGGTGTGATGATATGCTGACATCTCCAAGTCAACCGAGAAGAATCCCAGAGCTAGCTACAAGACGAAAGCTAGAAACAGACACTGATCCTGGAATTCTTCCGGGTGGATGATCTATCTATGCGCTTGATGCTGTGGGTGAATGTTGGAAGTGTTTGAAATAACACAACTGTAGCTGTTACAAACATGGTTCCATTATTTCACGGAAACTAGAAACATTTAGAAAAGCAGGCTATATTGATTCCTGGTCCATATCCTAACTATTTCTGCGGATGTAATTCTCTTGCAGTAGGTAAATTCTCCATGTGGATACTGTTCGTGGGGAAGGTGCCTTAGGCACCTGCTCCTGGGGGCTTATCCCACTTCCCTCACTCAGGTAGCTTTTCTCTCCTTCATACCACATCAATTCTATCGATCTGTATACACTTGTTTCCTTCCCTTTCCTCTGCGTACTGCTATTCCGTATAGCTACTATATCCGTAGCTCCAAGGGAACATAGTGCGCCGAATGTCATAGCATTAGCTATGGAGTAAACCTTGGATCACGCGAACCATGGTTGCCGGGCAAGAAAATCAAAACCAATATAGTTAGTATATTCCGGTGATCATACTCATGAATCTGCCTGAATGACAATACTGCGATTTCCATCAACTTCGGTCAATCGGGGATGCGTGCAGGAAAAGGAAAGGGGAAGGGTGTTCTAAATATGGCGGTTTACTCTAAGTGGAACCTCGATCTATCATGTGGATACGTCCAACCGTCGCAGTCAGCATGTATCCTGCGACGGTCCACCGACGGTTGTCCGGCCATATATGAGACAGACGCAACTAGTTTCGATTACGAAATGGTCATAATTTGCTTTTCTCAGCTCATGTATCACATAATCACAGTTTGTACGCGATCAACTCACCTGATACAGTGAGAAACCGCCGATCGCTAAGCAAACCAGGGATAGATAATCAACCAATCAGACGCGCCACCGGATCCCCACCATCATGCAGTAACTAGCCATCTCTTTGTTTAGGCAACATCGCTATCGTCATCATTCGAACCGTTATCTCTAGCCATCTCACGCCTAAATATCCCAGAGAAGACCCTGATCTCCATGTTACAGATGTCTTTGTCTCTCGTTGCCAGTTCCGGTCTGAATTCTAACGGCAATGGCCTTCAATTCCACTGCCCCTTGGGCAGATACCTCCGATAACGCGTTCGGACCTGTTAGCCGCCTGAGAGCATTTGACTTTACGATCACCTTCGAGCAGGCTATACTGTCCATAATTCCCTCGACAATCCTGCTACTGGCTGGACCACCCCGGCTACTCCATATCTCTCGTTGTCAACGAAAGACGCGATCCAAACATGACTATGTTTTGAAGCTGGTCAGATACTTGTCATCTAGTACTTCCCATAAGCTGGGCTGCGATTGATGAGCTTATAGGTTGCCGCTTCAATCAATTTCGCCCTTCAACTGTCCCTCTTGGTGCTTTGGAGCGTATCGGTTGCTTTACGGACATCGACCAGCATCCCCTCTGCTATCCTGGGCCTCGCTAGTTCTGCCATTATCATTGGACTGTCCTATGTCGAAGACATTAAATCAACGAGGCCTTCTTCTCTGTTGACTGTTTACCTGCTTCTCTCGATTCTGTTTGACGCGACACAGATCCGGACTTTATGGCTCACACATCGAGTCGCCATTGCGGCTGTGCAGAGTGCGGTCTTGGGGACTAAAATCGCCATGCTCTTATTGGAGAACCGAGAAAAAACGTCTTATCTGAAGTTCCCCTACAAAGAGTATCCACCCGAGGCAACCTGTGGCATTGTTAATCTGAGCTTTGTCTGGTGGCTGAATCGACTCTTTTTGGCTGGGTGTCGGAAGATCATTGGGAGTCGTGACCTTTTCGCTCTTGAGCCTGGCCTTAGCTCTGGTAGCACAGGCGAAAGACTGAAAAAAGCGTGGGAGAAGCATGGTAGGATATTTTCTCCAACGTTGAATATATCATATGCTGACACGTCCCAGGTAAAACAGATAACATCCTTTCCTTGCCTTGGGCCTTTCTCTGCTGTTTCTGGTGGGAATTCCTCGCTGTGGCCTTTCCTCGTGTGTGTATGATTGGGTTCAATTTTGCCCAACCATTCATGATCACGGCGGTTTTGGTTTACGTAGAGGACCCGATCACACCGGAGAGCGGGAATCGTGGATATGGTCTTATCGGAGCCGCTTTCTTGATATACTTTGGATTAGCGGTATGATCTGTTCCTTTGCAATATTGCTTACATCTTTCACCGCTAATCAAAACACTAGCTGTCTAATGTGCACTACCGACATCGCTTCTCCAGAGTGAGCACTTTGTTCCGTGGCACAATGATCTCATTGATCCACGACAGGACCCTGACACTCCAAGACGACCTTTTTGCGGAGAGCGCAGCTCTTACGTTGATGAGTACAGGTGAGTGAGTGGTGCTCGTTCGCCTGTCTGAGGATATGAAAGCGAAAGCCCGGTGTGCTAATAAGCTCCAAACAGACATTGATAGCATTATTGAGCATCTGGAAAATTTCAATGACGTGTGGGCTCGCACAATTGAAGTGGCAATTGGTACATGGCTACTTGAAAGACAAATGGGACCAACTTGCGTGGTTCCATTAATTCTGACTCTAGGCAAGCAGCAGGCCTTGCATCGAAACATGCAAAGCTTTCATACTTATATTTGGAACCAGCATGCCTGGGTGGTCAGAAGCTAGTGGCGAAGACAATCGGAGAGAATCAGCAAAATTGGAATCTTGAAATCCAGAAGCGGATTCAAAATACATCCTCCGTACTGGGCTCTATCAAAGCTACTAAGATTTCAGGACTTTCTGACAAACTATCTCAGGCCCTGCAGGGGCACCGCGAACGAGAACTATTTGTATCTGGCGCTTTCTTCAAGGGAATCATGTGGTTGAACGGTCTAGGTTAGACAATTTATGCTTGTATGTTGTTCCTCCGCTGATATCAACCAGCAAGTGTGCCTCGGATATGGTCGCCTGTCATTACCTTCATTGTGTACGCTGTACAAGCACAAATCAGGGCGGACGACTCCCTCACTACCGTGAAAGTCTTCACTGCTCTGAGTATTATCACCCTCGTCACTACGCCCGCGGAAAGACTACTCGCTGTCTTGCCCCAGCTAGCGGCTGCCATGGGATGCTTCCAGCGGATCCACGAATACATGGTATCTGAACCAGTGAAAAATAACCGAATTGACAACACAAATCCGTCGTTTACTTCAAACAAAACCGAGCCGGGTCTTGCCATCGCCTTGGATAGCGTGACTGTCTTGCCTTCACAAAAAGCTACATGTACCGCCCTTACTGATGTGTCTTTCAAGGTCACCAGCGGCAGCCTGGTGATTGTTATTGGGCCTGTTGGCTCTGGTAAAACTACATTGCTGAAAACCATCCTAGGGGAGCCTGGTTGTCTGTCGGGTTCCGTGTCTATCAGACCGAGCAAAGTGTCCTATTGCAGCCAGAATCCATGGTTACTCAATACAACAATTAAGAAAAGCATCACTGGTATCTCGGACCACGAGGTCGACGAGAAGTGGTACAAAACTGTCATATATTCATGCTGCTTGGATGAGGACATTCGTCGCTGGCCGGACGGTGACCAAAGTGAGATTGGAAGCAAGGGTCTTGCCCTTTCAGGGGGTCAAAAGCAGAGAGTGGTATGAAAAGATTCCAGAACGTGTGTCACCCTGACGAGTGCTAACTCTTGTAGGCCCTGGCTCGTTCGGTGTACAGTCGCCACGATATAGCCTTGCTCGACGATGTCATGAGTGCGTTGGATGCGCAAACGCAAGAAATGATCATTCAACGACTTCTCTCTCATGATGGAATATTTCGCCAACTGGGAACAACTGTGGTTCTGACCACCCACAATTGTATGACGCCCTCAAGTTCAGATCTTTGCGCCGAAGGAGTGCTGACTCGTGATATTCTCAACCACAGCTCGACACCTTGGAATCGCAGATAGTGTTGTCTCGCTCACTTCAGATGGTCGAGTTGACCTCCAAACAACAGGCATTGAGGCTATTCACAATAAAAATTTCTGGCAGGCTAGACAATATTCCGATCCGCAAATCCAGGATGACAATAACAAGCCCAACGATCATTCAAGCATAATGGCTTCGAACTCTGACCCTATTAACGACATCGAAAATATGGATCGGACTCGGCAGATCGGAGATCTATCAGTATATTATTACTACGCACTAACAGTCGGCCCAGTTCTCTGCGCCGTGTTCCTTGTTGGGCATGCCCTTTTAGCATTTGCCGAGAACTTTCCCCAAGTGTGGTTGAGCAAATGGACCACGGCAGGAGGCGGACAGCTTCCTCTCTATATATCCGTCTATGTGGTGTTGGCACTGGCAGCATCACTTCTTACCATTTGGTGCATATGGGTCGTCTTCCTTGAACTGATGCCGAAGTCGGCCATTTGTTTGCACTGGTTGCTTTTGGATACGACTATGCAGGCACCGCTGTCCTTCTTCTCCGCCACTGATAATGGTGTGACCCTGAATCGCTTCAGTCAAGATATGACCCTGATAGACCTGGCCCTTCCTATTGCGCTGATGTCTTCCGCCGAGGCGTTTTTTGGATGCATTGCCACCATTGGGCTGATCGCCACGGGGTCAGCGTTTATGGCGACGACAATACCGGCCACACTGATCGTGCTCTATTTCTTGCAAAAGATTTATCTCAAGACGAGTCGCCAACTGCGATATCTCGATCTGGAGTCTAGAAGCCCGTTGTACTCTCACTTTGCCGAGGTCCTCGAAGGTCTGCCGACAATTCGGGCCTTTGGTTGGCAAGACGCCTCATCAAAAATCCTGACTCAGCATCTTGATCGGTCTCAAACACCGTACTACATGCTACTTTGCGCGCAGAGGTGGTTGAACCTGGTATTGGACATCGTGGTGATGGCATTGGCAACCGTTGTGGTAACACTAGCCGTCATGCTGCGTAGCAGCACAAGTTCCAGCCTCCTCGGCGTCGCGTTGAACAATATCCTTGGATTCAATCAACTATTGCCATATTTGATCACATCATGGACTACTCTCGAGACCTCACTCGGAGCGATAGCCCGTGTCAAGTCATTTGTTGAGACAACGCCTTGTGAAAATCAACCGGGTACAGCCGCAGAGCTGCCTACATCATGGCCCGATAAGGGGGAGATTGACATACAGGATCTTTCTCTCCGCTATCCCGACGGAACCCTGGCTCTGGATAACATCTCCATGCACATAAGACCGGGCGAAAAGATCGGCATCTGCGGCCGCACTGGCAGGTACGTATTTATAGTCTTCTGACTTTCATATATTCAACCAGCCTGCTGACCAATCCTTCACGTTGCAGCGGAAAAAGCTCCCTCACGCTAGCCATATTGCGCCTCGTAGACCTCTCGCATGGCAGTATCACAATTGACCAGACTGACATTTCCAAGATCGCCCCCGGATCAATCCGCGAGAGGCTGATAGCCGTGCCGCAGGACCCGTTCACGCTTTTGGGAACCATCCGCTATAACGCCGATATAATGGGACTTTCCAGAGACAGCGAGATTACATCTGTGCTGAAGGAGATTGGCGTCTGGGCGGCGATAGAAAGCCGTGGGGGCCTGGACGCACTCCTCGAGGACCACCCACTGTCACAAGGAGAGCAGCAACTCTTCTGTCTGGCACGGGCAATTCTTAAAAGACAAACCAGTAATGGTGGATGCCAGGTGCTCATTTTGGATGAAGCCACGAGCAGTCTTGATGCACAAACAGACCAGCGAGTGCAGAAAGCCATGAGAGACGCTTTCCATGACTGTACTGTTTTCAGTGTCGCGCATAGAGTATGTTTCCAGTTTCATCTGTCACCTAACTTACAGATTATATATCTTATTAAGCCCAAGAGCGAGCTAACTGTTGAACAGCTTGACACGATCATAGATTTCGATCGAATTGCTGTGTTGGATTCTGGATGTCTCGTTGAGTTTGATACTCCGCAAAATCTTCTTGCCAGAGATGGTTTGTTCAAGCAGATGTACTCCGGTACAGATAAACAAGAGCCTTAGAGTAAAATGTATCCCAATAGATCAATCAATGTTTAATCTACCTCGTGTATACCAGGCGTCTATATTATTCCCTCGCTCCGTCGTGTTGGTGAGGCTGTCAATAAATGGTGCCGCTTCGATCTCGCTGCTGGCCTCGCTGGGGCCTTCAAATGTTACTGACCTTGGTGCGCATAACAATCCGTGGTTACTATATCAAATTCATCTACTAAAAGCGTCAGTCACTCTCCGCCTTATCTATAGCGCGGGGATGACTATGTAAGTCATTTACTTCTATTCTTCGGGAACTCCTCGCATAACTCTTTAAGGGCCGGCTCTCGAAGTAATTCAGAGCGACCCACTTAGGTTCTAGCTACTTTACCTACAATCTTCTAGATATCCTTGGCTAGTAAGAATTTATCCCTACATATGTGCATAGGCTGGATTTCCTCAAGTGTCCAGTGGGACTCCTCCTTTCTCGGCCAGAAGCTTTATGGCTTGAGCTTAAACTTCTGGATTTTCCCATTCCCTTAGTGACCTCCATTGTGTCCTTGACTTAATGAATTAATGCCTCGCCTTTGCCCGACTTGGTTATGTAACCCTCTTTTTTATGTCTACCCTGGTTGTGGTCTCTGCCTTATTCTATCGCGGCTACCTTGTGATTGCAGGTGCTACGCTTTTTTTTAAACTATATAATGGTAAACATACCTCATAGACGATCGTTATAGGCTCGCTGTTAAACCTATGGTCTAGATTTAGCAGTTATTGCCGACTAGGAAGTTCAGGCTCTAAGATATTTGTCCCGACCTAAGAGCTATATTGATCTAAGTCGAGATGGCGTCGTGGAAATTGAAGTTTGGTCGCCCACGCTCGGAAACAAGAAGCTATAGGTATCTTTATACTAGGGTAGTGTAACTTAGATATGGTCGAAGGAAGTGAGTCGTGGCTGAGTTGAGCGTATTGATTGCCGATTCTCGATCGTCGGTCTCTAGTCCCTCTTCTATGCGAGGTAGAATTAGTCAATCGCGAATATACAACGTGAGGCTAATAATGTTTACCTCGGCAACATCTCTAGTGACGCTCTAGTGAAAAATGATAGTATTTAGCTTATATTCGTCTATCAAGGTGAGTATACTGGAAGAAAGACTAGAGGACAGCCTTTCGGTGGCAAGGCTATCGAGTATATAAGGGTCCCCCGGCCCAGAAGATCATTAGACAATTGTGCAGCCTCTTAGGTTATACAGTTTAATGTGATTTTTATGTTCCTAATATACCGAAGTCTAAAAAGACATAACAGACGTAGCTACGCACTCGTAACCCTATATCAAGGGAAAGCATTGATTTCATGCCTGAAAAGGAAATAAACCTGGAGAATTTCACTATGTTTTGATCTCAGCTAGATGTATCTGAACTGCTATTGATCTTTGCTTCTGCATCTTTGCATTCATGTATACACCAGCCTGTCAATCCCACAGGTCCCCATATTCTAGTTGTAAAAGGCTTCATGGTTGTACGGTCTCTATGGAGGTAGCCGGATTCGAAGAATCACAACAATTGTACTAGGAGTGGCAGAATACTAGATGTGAATGATGTATAGAACTTGATATCTAATGTTGCAAGAACGTTACACATTTATAGGCCATTTGATATTCCATTACTTGGAGCCAAACTCTAGTTCGGTATCCGGTAAGGCTGAGGAGGCTCTGCTGATGTCGCTGTTGCCATATATCGTTGTCTCGCCTGCTGTCGCGCGTTCTGTCACGTTGCCATGACGAACCCTAGCTCTAATGCTCATCGTGTATAGATCGCTATAGTTGTCTTCCCCTATCCATTCCTTCTCGCAGTTTCATTGAAATACTTCGGAAATCTAATAAGGCCGATCATCTCTGGCTATGTAATGTAAACCTACAATATTTCAATATTTTAATATCCAATATTTGAACGTATACAATTGACAAAAGGCGGAGAGCATGAAGCTCGAGGGCAAGAGCGATCAAGCTCGACTAGATCTTCCAAGGTTAAGCACGCGTGCCTTCGATTTCAATCTCCTGATCTTAACCAGACCTCCAGCATTGTTGTTTTCTTTTCTTTTTTTGTTTCACATCACATATTCACGCGCTGGCATAATCGGTATCTATCTTTGCTGATCATTCACATGCTTCCTTTATTTCATTGATGATTCGAATGGTTGGATAGACGTCACAAAGCAATCTGAACAAAATGAGTCCTGTCAACCAACAGACAGGCTCAGACACCATACGTCGCCATTTATTCTCGCTATCATCAGTCTTCCGGTCCCGAACAAGCACGAGGCCTAGGTAATTGCATATACAAAGAATGAAAACAAAGATGAAAGAGATATCCTGCTAACCAAGACAGCAGCATACCTGATATAGTGCAGGAAGAGCCAACTTGCCAAGAAAGGATTCATTACCCTGTGTTTAATCCCCTAGATCCTCGCCACAATTCAGAGATATCGACCTCGTGGTGGCGTCCGAATAAGCAACAGAGTTCGACTTCGGGATCGCACAATCCAAAGGAATGGGTCCAATCCGTCTCGAAACGAACTCTCCACAAAGCACGGTCAGGTTTATTGGCACTGCGGTCAGGGCTTAGCCACCGTTCAAGTGAAGAAGACAACCCCGAGAAAGGTTTTGTTAGCCCCGTTGCTCTGAGAAACGAAAGACAACGCTATGGAATTTCATCCGGGGCGTATACTTCGGATACACAGGAGGACGTGAGCTTCGGCGCCGAACTATCTCGCATGCATCTTCCACCGTCTTCGCCATCGTCCAGTGCTGAGGTGGAGTCTCTTCTCCGCGTCAGGTCTCTGGGTTCGATACCTGACTCGTTCGCAACATTTCCCGGATCGGCATCTGCATCTACGCCCATATTTTACCAACCCAGCCGAGCTGTAAGTAATTCGGGGGTAAACTCGACTTGTACACTAGCCACCAACCATGATCTTGACTTCCAATTTGGTGAAACTGGGGAGTTGGAGGCAAATATGGACTCCGAAGATCACTCTACTCACACCACGCCATCGACAGAGAACCATTTGATACAGCAGACATGGGGCGTTGCAATCTCTACTGATGGAGAGATTAAAATGTCCGCCCATGACCTGCCAGGGTCAATTTGTGAAGAGCAACAGGCAACAAATCTTACGCAGCAGAATACCAGTCATGCAAGTTCGGATACAGAAATCAGTGATGATCAACCAAGTTCAGCTCCCATCTCGAGACAGCGCTCCGCCGAAGTTCGATTTGCATTTCCGGCAATATATCATGAGGTGCTACACCAGTGGGCAAGACAACATGATAGTCTCAGCCCTAGTCAACATACTCCCAATCCCACTACACAAAGTCCCAACACCAGTCAACACACTTCCAGCCCAAGTCAACACATTTCTAGCCTCGGCCAGCACAGTCCCAATCTCAGTGAAAGCAATCCCAGGCTTCATGAACAAGAAGAAACCCCGTGCGCTTCCCATAACCCTCTCAAATGCACTGTGCTTCAGGATGATACATACAACAACCTGCCTCCATATGATGACGATGATGAAGGTCTCATACCTTTGGTACCCCCACAAACCCCGATTACCCGTTCTGAAGAGATGCAACCATTTCCTTATCCCAATCCCCTCAGTTCCATCTCCAACCGGAACTTTGGCGAAAGATGGTCGTCTATCTCCGAAAGAGCAACCACGCAGCAGTCAAGTGTTGAAGATTTTTCAAGCCGTTCCACACCCGCTGATACCACATCGCGAGATCTCACATCTACTGAAATGACTTCAATGGAATCAATGACGAACGATACATGGTCCCCATGGTCCCCCATCGGCTCTGAACTTCTTTTCCCAAGCCCAGTGGAGGATGGAAATGGGTATTTCCTTGTTGACGGCAAAACAAGCAGCCAGTATCCCGACAGAGGCAATCAACCAGTCAAATCTACACAACATACCACCAGCAACTGTGGTAACACCAGCGCACCTCAACAACTAACTAGGCTGATCTCTCCGGGGATCATGTCCCTGCCGCTCTTATCTGATGGCATTCCCGGTGCAGGATTGGACTTTGTGGAAGATGATACGGACGACGAGTTTTACCCTGGCATTGTGCATCCAAGACAGTTTTGGTGAAATTCTTCGTTGATACTTTTTCATGGAAATGGCCTAGCCCAAAGGGACTGACTTCCCGTCCCCTTTGGTCACATTGTATTATTACCTACCCTTAGCAGAACCTGAATGATGTTTTCACAGTAGCAGTTTTTTCTCTCTTTTAATGTTCTTTCTATATACCTCTTCTGTTGTGTTCGTATTAATGTTTTAATATATAATCAACTGCAGTGATCCCATCCCGGAACAAGTATACTCCCAAAGGAAGATGGGGCCCAATTGCAAATAAAAGTACTTCATATATGACTTTATCCAGGTACCTTAGCAAATGAATTCAATAGTAAAAGAACATCACAAATAAGGAGAGATGCAGATTATGGGCACAATGCAAGCAGTTTGTTCCAAGGTTTGCGTGATATATTACTGAAGGCAAAGCAAACCCACCATCATTCATAATCGCATTTATTCTTCGTGGTATCACATATTCGGAGCTACGTATATCACTTGGTAATTTATCTGGTTACATGTTCAAAGAGTGGTATCATCACCAACATTCAACACCACTCTTGATAAAGTCAACACCAGAACTCACTTAAGCCATACCCAAGACAACCTGCTCCTGTCTCTCCTGCCAGACATTCTTACCCGAGCACGAGCAAACCATCTTATCATTATCCCACACGCCCGCACTGCGCGCAATAACACCAACAAGGGTATTCTCATCCTCACGCTTGAAAGGACCCTCCGTTTCCTTAGAAACAACCATACTCCGGCCAATAAGCTCCCAAATGGCCACAGGTCTATCCAAGAAAACACTGCCCTTACCTTTATTGTCAACATCCACGGTACCGAGAATGCCCCGGCACTCCTTGGCCGGGACAGCAGCATCAGCGCCAAGCACCTTGCTCTTCAGAGACTCCCAAATCCCACCGGTGGACTCAGCGCCCCGGGAGATATCTCCTGCTACTCGAATAGTTGTCCAGTATTTTCCCGGCGCAAGGCCGTTGATTGTCAGGTCGATGAGGGTCATGTTTGAGGAGACCTGGACCATGCGCGCGAGACCACGGATATTGTTTGAAACGCCCGTTGAGTGTGTTTCGAGGATACAGACGGCGGAACCTGTTTGGTGTGTATCAGTTCCCATTGCTCATATGTGTCGCGTGAAATAGTCATTAGGAGCCGGGGATTCCGTACTGTTTGTAGTTCCGCTGCCGCGCAGGATGGCATCGCGGCCGGTGCTTTCGATTGCGGTCACGATGGAGCTGGGAGGGGCGGTGCCTTCGATGAAGACTAGCTGGTCTTTAAGGTTTGCTTCAACCTTATTGATTCCTGTCGCGGGGTCAGCTTGATACAGGTGGGTTTGGGCTGTTTTCGGGAGATGATGACTACCTTCTAGACTGTGCAGAGAGTTGGAGATAGACTTCACGCAGCCTTCACAGGTCATTGGGACCGAGAAGGTCGTCTAGACACGAAAACCGCATTAGTATTGGGTGTTGGTGAGTCAGGGCGCTCAGATAGGCTGACCTGGAATGGTTCAATCATGGCGGGGAAGAGGCAGTGGATCCGACACCGGTGGGAAGTATAGGAGTATGTACACAACTAAAAGTGAAGGATGTAGAGAAAAGAGAGAAAGATAATACCTCAGAAGAGAAAGATCCAAAGATTTAGAATAAAGAACGTG
The DNA here is from genome assembly GCA_019190355.1 of Penicillium palitans. Classification (NCBI taxonomy): domain Eukaryota; kingdom Fungi; phylum Ascomycota; class Eurotiomycetes; order Eurotiales; family Aspergillaceae; genus Penicillium; species Penicillium palitans. The sequence goes on from JAHAQQ010000086.1 coordinate 18,704, forward strand.
CAATGTGCTATACAAATTCAAGGTGGGGGCGTTGGATTTCAAATCGAAGGAACTCGGCTTCTGACGAAACGTCATTCCCGAACTTCTCTCCCTTTCAACTTTTCCCCCAAAAATGTCATCCCGATGGGCAAATGAGGACCCAGAAACAGAGGCAATTATCGCGCAACAAAAACGCGACAAAGAACAGAAAAAACGCGCTAAAGCGGAGAAACAGCGACTGGAAAATGCCAGCAAAGCTCAAGCTCGGGATGCTCAAGCCAATGGCGAGCTAGGCCCTCCGACCAAACGACGAAGACTCTCCAACGATCCCGATGCCCTTGCAAACAATGCCGAAGTGGTGGATATTCAGAAGGAACAGAGAAACCAGTCGACCTTACTACGCTTCCCGGCTGGAGAATGGGGCCCCTGCAGGCATGTGGATAACTTCGAAAGGTTGAATCACATTGAGGAGGGCTCGTATGGATGGGTTTCACGTGCAAAGGACATTTCCACAGGAGAAATTGTCGCGCTGAAGAAGCTGAAACTGGATAACTCGCCGGACGGGTTCCCAGTCACTGGGCTTCGGGAAATCCAAACGCTTATGGAGGCGCGACATCAAAACGTCGTGTACCTACGCGAAGTGGTCATGGGCAATAAAATGGACGAGTGAGTTCTCCGTGATCGACTCTATGTCATTCACATATGCTAATCAATTGGTTCCAACAGTGTATTCCTGGTGATGGATTTCCACGAACACGACCTCAAAGCCCTACTCGACGAGATGCGCGAGCCCTTCCTTCCTTCGGAGATCAAAACCGTCTTGCTACAGGTGGTTGGAGGACTCGAATTCCTACATTCACAGTGGATCATGCATCGCGACCTCAAGACCTCCAACCTATTAATGAACAACCGTGGCGAACTCAAAATCGCCGACTTTGGCATGGCCCGCTACTTCAGCGATCCACCTCCCAAGCTGACCCAGCTGGTTGTGACACTCTGGTACCGAGCGCCGGAGCTTCTCCTCGGCGCCGACAAGTACGGCACGGAGATTGACATGTGGAGCATTGGCTGTATCTTCGGCGAGCTGCTCACCAAAGAGCCTCTCTTACAGGGCAAGAATGAAGTGGACCAGGTGTCCAAGATCTTCGCCTTGACCGGGCCACCGAACTCTGAAACATGGCCTGGATTCCGTTCATTGCCCAATGCCAAGAGCTTGCGACTCCCGTCGACATCGGCACCTTCTTCGGCCGGCAACCCGCCTCTACTACCTCGCTCTCGATTCCCTTACCTGACCAATGCGGGCTTGGGTCTCATGTCAGGATTGCTAGCGCTGAATCCGGCCTCCCGTCCTACGGCAAGGCAGTGCCTCGATCACAAATATTTCAAGGAAGATCCACGGCCCAAACCGCGAGAGATGTTCCCGACCTTTCCCTCCAAGGCTGGCATGGAGAAGCGGAGACGTCATCGCACGCCTGAGGCTCCTAAACGGGGTCAGGAAGCACCCGAGCTGGACTTTGCGGGTGTCTTTGGAGGTGCTCCGGGTGGAGATACCGGTGAAGCAGGGGCTGGATTTACTCTTCGATTGGGATAATTGGGATAATTGCTTTTTATTCGCATTACAAGAGTAAACAATACCAGGTTTTGTTTTAGTGTCTGCATTTGTGTTGATATACGCTGTACAATACGTATATAATCTACTTCGGAAATATGATCCGTGTCTCTCCCCTTAATATATATTTAGGAAAACATCTACAATAGAACAATGTAGAAATGTAGAAACAACCTTGGCGTCAATGGCTATAGATGTGGCTATGCATAAACAAGGAGTTAGCTGTGGATAAGAGTCGATAGCTTGGCCCCCAAAGCTGATCGGCTCCCGGAGCTTTTCTTCTTCAACATCTCCACCGATTATCACATATCCTCACTTCTTCTGACTTACTTATTTTTTAATTGCCTGTCTTAATTTGTCTAATCTATATTCATTCTGCCATGGCGACCAAACAGCCCGTCTCGTTCGACGCCATCATCCAGGCTGGTAATCACTCCAACCACCCGATATGACACCTAGCAAGATCTGACTGTTTTCCTCCACAGACCGTCAAAAGAAGAAGCAAGAGGACCTCGCAAACCAACTCCTTGGAAAGAACCGCAGGTCGAGCGCGCCAGGCTCGGGCGCTGGTGCTGGCAAGAAAGCGCAGAACAAAGCACAAAATGCAAAGCCTGGAAGCTTAGCTAGCAGGATCGGAGTAGCCAAGGTATGAGCAATTCCACCATCCGACCATCAATGCGACCACCAATGGAGAAAAATCTCTGACAATTTCTCGCGTCGAAATTTAGCGCTCCGCGTCAGCGACCGTGCAACCCAACAAGAACAAGCCCGCACCCACGAACAACTCTCGGACACGCGGCAATGCTGGCAAGAAAGATCGCGTGAATGCGGATCAGGTCCGGGCAGCTTTCCAACCCGAAAATGGTCAAGTTAACGCGCGATCCGGCAACTTCGCACAGAGCAGCCGTCTATCCGGTGGCAGCAACATGACCATTAAGGGTGCCTCGGGCCCATTCATTGTCGTCGGAAGGAACTTTGCGCCTGGGACAACAGCTGCCGACATCCAGTCTGCCCTTGAGCCCATAACAGGCCCCATGATCAGCTGCCAGATAGTAGCAAGCCAGCCAAGTGTTGTTGCGGAATTTGCATATGCGGAGAAGACGGCTGCAGAGCTGGTGGTTGCCAATTTCCACAATCAGAGGGTAAATACCGTTCCTGCTTAATGATATTGCACGGTAGATGCTGACACACAACTCTCTAGGCTGACGGGAGACTTCTTACAATGACCCTTAAATCAGCGAGGGCCACAACCCACCCAGACCCTTTCACTGCCCTCCGAGCACAAGCTGATCAGGAACGAGTCCGAGCCCGTCGTGGCCCGGGCCATGTGAACGACCTGCTATCTGATAACCAAGGAGACTCGCAGACTGGCCTCTACAGCGATGAAATGATGGTCGATGCGCCAGCGCGGAATACTCAGAAGAACCAGAACCAACGGAAATGGCGTCGTTGAATATCCAAGTTTGAGCATGAGAAATTAAGGATGGCTAGCGTTGTTGGTGTAAGGAGTACATAGTATGCACTGCGCGAAATGGTCGTGGGGATCATGCTTCTTGCACTCTCATGAAATGTATGATATGGTCACAGCAGTTTATGGACTTTTTTTTTAGCATTCGGAGCACACTTTTTTGCAGCAGATAGAGGCGAATGGGACAAATCGGACAGAACATTGATGTTTTATTGGGGATTTCTCTTGAGCATGCAGATCAACCCGTAGCCCTACTACGGTATTACCTGTCGCTCCTTCGCTACTTGCTTATTTACTCCTTGGTCGAAAGAAAAGAAGAAGTGAAACTATAGGTACCAACCCAAGTCTACAGGATTTAATCCTCGCAGTAACAATAAAAACACAGTAAATAATCTTGAACGGTCCCAAATTCAAGGACTTCAAATACACGAGATATATACTGAGTCACCTCTCACACATTCGAAAAGCACAAGGACTCGACGCAACTGAAGCTCAATATAAACCAAAATGAAAGACACAAAACAAATGGAAACAAAAACAAAAACATAAAACGCAAGTATAAGCGAGTGACATGAGAATATATAGCCAGCAATCGATCTCCAACTGCCCATACATGATCAAGTGCTATAACTATATAGTTATGGCTACGTGGGTGGTGGCCTTGCGTACGCAGGGATACAAGGGGGTAGATTTGTCAACATTTCAGACAGATTAGTTCCCACGTGCATGTCCCCAGAGTTATCAGGCGCACTCAAGCAATATAGCATATGGTGAAGCCAGATACCACCCAGCCGTAAACCCGACGAAGGAGTATTGCGGGGTTCACGGGTTATACATGCTCGAATGTTAATCCACCGAGGGAGCAAAACCTGACCAAGGTGGAACAAGTTGACTTGCAATATAACAGTATCCGCCCGGACCTGACCGCCTGCTGTGGACATATTTGTTGTAGCAGTGACAGGCAGACGGGCGCCACTCATGTTTTCAAGGCAGCGCCGATCCTCTTGGAATATCTTCATTGCCGCAGCACCAGTATCCTCTAGAACAGTGAGATGCATGGTATGTTCCCAGGTGTTGGTATTCCAAGTCGTGGGATTCCGGATCGCTACCCTAAACTGTTTCATGTTAGCATTCATTCTCGGTTTTTTTTTGGTTTTTTTCGTCTGGGAAGTCTCACCTCACGCATGGCGTGTCCCCACATGGATGGGCACAAAGTGACGAACAGGTACATCGGTTCCGGTTTGTAGTTGTCCATCTAGTAAGTGAATGTTAGGGGTTGTGGGTAGGTTGGATATGCCTATTGTCTTCATGTTGGACTAACTTGATAAAACAAGAAGTCTACGTATGAATGGGGGAATGAAGGCTCAGATCTTTCAATTCAAACTCACTCCTTCTACCCAAACGCCATGTGGGCCATGCTCCTTACTAAAAGCGAGAAATTCATCCATATCCATTTTCTTCGCACTGGCCATCAATTTCCCGTTTGCCCAGTAAGTGACTGAATTTGTATCCCAGACAAGGTCCCCGGAACGGTAGGCAGCCATGATGGCTGCCACGTTGGGGGTATTTCCATTGTCATCTCCCAACTCATCAAAACTCGCTTGGATCTTCTTCAGAGAATCAAGGCGCTGAACGACTTCCCAGCTAAGACCGTCAGGCTCGGATTTGATCATGTCTCTATAAAAGAGCGAGTTAGTCATTGTCATGAGAAAAACAGAGTACACATAGAATGCAGGATTTCCTTACGTCTGTTCCTTCTTGATCTGTCGGTACATTTTCAATCTGTCCTCGAAAATAATAGGCATGATTCCCTCATCGATGCGTCTGAGACATCTTGCAATTTGGCCGTCGACATCACTATCACGAAAATATCAGCAAAGACTCGATAGGCAGAGAAAGCTGGCATTGATCTTACTCGTCAGCTAGATCTGTTTCGCTTGGGGTCCATCCTTTAGGCAGCTTGGTAGGGTCGGTTATTGGCTCGTCACGAGGTCCCCATACTCGTGGTGGCTCGAGAACTTGACCAAATGTTGCAGGGGTTCCAACACGGATTAGTTCATCCCCGTGCTTTAGGAGCTCGTTTGCAAGTTGAACATAGGGCAGATTTGGATCTGGCTTCTTTTCAAGCAATCATTTGTAAGTAATTTCCATGATACAAGGGACATGAGGATACAATACCTTTTTCCCTTTTTTTGCAGCGGGCTTACGACTGGAGGCAGAACCAGCACCCTTCTCACTCCTGGGTCGCTTTTCTTCGGGGAGACCAGGTAGAAGGATATCACCGGGCTTTCTTTTCTGACGAGTGGTGGGCATTTTGAATCAACACCACGCTCAGTTATTGATGAAGAGGGAATTGGAAAACGTTGCGGATTGATACCAACCAAGACGAGGGATCTGGAAGAGAGAAAGACTAATTTTTGAAGAGCAGACAGCTTTTATAACTCGAGGCATCAGCTTTCGTTTGTTATCAAACAAAGACGAACTCGGTAGACGGCCTCAGCGCAAAACAGATAAAACTCGTGGACTTTGACACGAAGTTGAGGCGCATTGACATACAAGTGAGAGCGGCAAGACAAAGAAATGCTTTGAGCTGAGGGTAGCAACGGTAAAATGTGAAATAAGAAAGGAAGTGTGAAGCTCTTCAAAGACAAAGAAAAGGCTGTGCTATAGATAGCAGCCAATGACTTTCTTGAGACGTGCTCGGTGATGAAGTCAGAAGCAATGGAACCACTTTTCATTCTTTTGATTGACTTAATATTGAAATTTACTGTGTCTTGTTTCATGCTTAGGTTCCGGTGACTGTCTTCACTGCACCGTCATTTGTTTCTTTATCTGTCATCCAAAACCTCCTTCGGCCACCACTTACACAAAGAGAATTTGTATTACAATCATTAAAATACTATCTGGTGGATATAAGAAGCCATTAACATTTGAGAACATCTAACGAAGTTGTTAAAGGGGGCATCTAAGAAGACCTTTGAAAGACCACGAAAAAAGGCGTCACGAGGCCGAAAACGCGGCCCACTATTCTTGTGTTTAATAAATGGCAAAGATGTGTGGTAACACTCGAACCCCTTGTCCGGTAGTAGGGTTCACTACTTCGCGCAAGCGTAGGTACTTCGTGACGGGGACGCCGTTCTCCTCGATGTAGGGTACTGGGGTATCTGAACTTTGGAAATCCCAGAAAGCGCCGTTCTCCCACACAACACAATGTCCCGAGAAGTCATCACGGCAGTAGCAAGCCCCGAGCTTTTTAACACGAAGGAAATCCAGCATTGAGTTCATATCGGCGATATAGCTATCATATGGTATGAGTCTGTTTCAAATGATGTCAGTAAACGAGTAGCCAAAGGAAATCTTCTACTTACGCGTATCTGCGACCAGTGGCTCTGAGGTATTCTTGAATCTGATTGGTACTCATGCCGCCAGGTTGGGTTGGTCCCGGCTGCATCAATTCCACATGGCTGAGGAACTCGTCCAATGACATTCCCATCAAATAAGACATGGTGATGATGGCGCAATTATTTTCCAAGTTATACGGGTTGTATTTAACGCTCGAATGCTCCACTGGATCATCGTCAATGAGCATGTATTCCACCGGTAGGATGATTTGCTCATGGTGGTCGACGTCCATTTCATCGTCAATGTCCATGTCCATGTCCTCACTGCCGAAAACCGTAATGCTTCCCAACTGCAATGGTTGGAGTGTAATTATCGGGGTGGCGGCTGGGTCATCATTGGAAAATGTCTGGGCACTCGGTTGCAAAACCGTGGTCGTGGTGACCGGGGTAAATCCAAAGGATACAGACTTGGTGATACTCGCTACCCAGACAGTCTGAGACGGAACAGATACAGTCAATGCCGTGGTAACTGGCTCAAAGCTGATCGTACAAGGAGAGCCACATTCACTGGCTGGGAAAGTCATGGCTTTATCACCCCGTTTATTAATAGAAGACGAGTAAGATGTCGCCTGTGGGTAGGATTGTGGATTGAGGAGAACAGGAGAAGCTACTGCCCAAGAGGACAGCAGCATGAAAAGCCAAAGATGGACTTGGGACAGCATTGTTGGAAAGAACAATGAGTTGAAATTTTTCCAGCTGTAGATGGGGAGGTTTGGTGTCTTATGTTGTATTTAGTTCAACACTTCTCACGTGGAACCCTAAAGAAGTTAATCAAAATCAACGAAGAATTATTATTACTCATACTACCTCCACGCTCGGCCCTATTTTGTTTCGTTTTGCCTATATCCGGCCTTGATACACAGTCCGATAGTCCAACTATGGGGCAAGGAGAGCACGAAAAAGGAAAGTCATCACTGTTCTCTTTTTTTGTTTTTTTTTTGCAAAGGGCGATTGGACGATGTAAAACACTCTACTTTGAAACAAGCCAACACTCCGATTATGGAGCATGGAGGATACGAAAAAGTAATTTCGTCGCTGTTCTCCTAGTCTTTTTATGGAAATGGTGCAACAGAGGCACTATACGAGATAATCCTGGATATTTTCGCCCCCAAATGGTCCCAATTACCTTGGAAGGTACGTAGGTATATCCATGGGTGTACCTGCCAAGACATCGACGGGAAGTGGGTCTCCCGCTAACTGTAATTATCCCTGAATGTATTGTATTTTCAAGCTTCCAGTGATGTTTCCACTGGGCATACGAGCAATTGATTAGGGCTAGCTATTAGATAACAGTGAAGATACATCAATGTCTTGCCTCAAGGGATTTAATGTCGTGTATGACTGTACTGGAATATCTTTAGGCGTCGCTAGATCTTCAAATTGGATAGCGTGTCGTGTATTAGGTGGTTTTTTGCTCCGCATCGGGGAAGTGGGTAGTTGTCCAGGTGGAGCTCGTCGTTTGCCAGCTTGGGTAAATGCTTACTCCGTAGTCCAGAGTATGAACGTGAAGCCTGACTCTTTTGAATTTTTGATCAAAATGTGCATTATTGGCCGAACCGGGTCATAATTGTTGGAACTAACTATCTCTAGACCATAGTAAAAACATATGTATCTATTCATGGCTTAAAGAGGCTATATTATGGTCTGATAATTGATATTCATCTACGGAGTAATGATGTACCTAGTCAATATAACGCTCCTTCAAGAGCCACTTACTTTATGAAGGTATTCCTCAATTGGAATGAGGTCGCGTGCAATTAAACACCTCAAAACTCCACTAGATCAAAGTAATTTGGGTTTCAAAATAGAACCGGTGCACATAGTGAAAATCCATATGTAGCTAGGGACATATTGGAGATGTATTTATTCTTTCAATCTCACCATCCTTTCTTGTTCAAAAAAAAGAAACCAAAAAAGATGCAAGTCTCTGCGTGGTTGTTTATTTGTGGCCTCCTCCTACAAGGTGTCTGTGGGTATAGCCATAGGGGATGGAAGGCTCCATCTGGATCGCTTTCATCGTCTCGCCATCTAAGCAGCTCTTCAACCAGTTCATTGAGCAAAACCCGTGCCGAGCACACTTTTTCAACTAGTTTGCCGAGCAGCGCCAATCAGGGACACACTTCTTCGTCTGAAATCGCGAGTGTCTCTAGTCACAGCAGTACAGTGGTGCCTCCCCACTATGCCTCGTCAACATCAACCGCACGGGATGACAGCAGCTCCAGCTCCATTGCATTCTCGTCAACCACAACAACCACACGGGGTGCTAGTAGCTCTGCCTCTATTGCCCCATCGTCAAACACACGGGATGCTAGTAGCTCATCAGCAACTACACAATATGCTAGCACCTCCAGCCCTATTGCACTCCCATCATCAGCCACACGGGATGCCAGCGGCTTTAGCTCCATTGCACTCCCATCATCAACCACAACCAGCAGCTCCAGTTCCAGCTCCATCGCTGTGCCGTTCCTCTCCACTACTACTTCAACGACTTCTCAATCTTATTTGAGTTCTTCTACACAGGCTCCTAGCTCATCTGCAGCCGCTGCAATCATCACGGCAACCTCTATCACAGTGGCTGCCATTCCCATTCCCACCTCAGATTCCGCCAAGGCCACCGTCACCAATCCATCAAATCCTGCAGAGAGTGTGACTTTCGTCAAGGAGCAAGCTTCCAATGATATGCTTGCTGGATTACCAATTATTCCTGCTGCAGGTCTGGCTGCCATGGTAATGGTTGGGGGTGTTGCCACACCCGTCATGGTTGATACTGCTGGAATGATGGTTATACCTCTTGGCTCCGTACCTTCGTGGCTGACTCCCGGAATGTACCCGGCATCTGATAACATCCAGGACTCAGTGGATGCTACCACATCATCCTCCTCTTCCTCTTCCTCTTCGTCTTCCTCCTCAAGCACGACGAGGTCCACGGTGGTCGAGACCATTTCTCTTTCTACTATTTCCATTACGGCAACATCAGATATCGCTGAATTTACAGCTATCCAAAACTTTCCACTAACCACCGGCTCCGGTCCAGCGTGGAGTATCACTCCGTCAGCGCGCGCCTCCAGTTATATTACTTCAAGCCAGTCAGTGCGGTCTTCCAGCTCTGTTGCTTCAAGCCAGCCAGTACAATCTTCCAGCTCTGTTACTTCAAGCCAAACCGCTATTTCGAGTCAAACAGTGCGGACTTCCGGCTCTCTTGCTTCGAGTCAGACTGTTTCTTCAAGCCAGACAGCGCGATCTTCCAGCTCCCTTTTTTCAAGCAGGTCAGTTTATTATTCATTATCGTCACGTCAGTCAAATCCTTACTAGGTAATTAGCACCCCCTCATCGTCCGTGCAGCTGCCGTCATCAACTTCTGAACTACAGTCTACTACTCTCCTCACCACAGTCTCAGCAACCACTACAAGCCCAGCAGCACCTACGCCTGAGATATCTATTAACACGGTGGCCCCTAGAGGAGATGGAACTACTATTGTGGGTTTCTCTCCAAAGTTTGGCCTATACCAACAAGAAATCTGACTCAGATTGCAGAACAATGATGTCGGCTGCATCTCCGTGAATGGCCAAGTCCTATGCCACGGCTGGACTCAAAGTGAGTTTTCACTGGTGTTTCAACCTTTATAACCGAGGAAGCACCAGCTAACCTATAAAAAAAGCCGCCATACGCTCCGATTCAGACACCACTACAGTGAAGATATATGCGCAGATTGATGGCAGCAGTTCCGCCCACGAGAATACCCAACCAGGCTGTGAGCTCACTGCCAGCTGGCCGTCCTACTATGGCGATGTTTATTTCAAAGGGGATAACTGCCTCTATGATAGTCAAAGTACAAGCCCCACATTTATATGTTCTATCCCAAACAAACAGACTGTATACTGACACTGTCTAGACAATATCATCGACAATCAATGTTGCACTCAGTTGACAACCGATACTGTTCCGAACCCATACGCGCCCATCTGCAAGAGACAGTACAAAGGTGTAGCAGATTGGTTTGACATTTGGAGCGATGGCTGGATCACGGACGATGGATCCACTCTTCACGAGGCTGTCAAGAGTTGTGGTATCGTCACTATGTGGAATCCCACCCCGGTTCGTGATACGGATAACTACATGGTACAGTTTGCTCTGCCATTACAGGCGGGTAATTGTGTTGGGAAAGCTATTTATGAATCTGGAGGGCCCTATGTTAGTTGTTAGTTGTTAGTGATTTTGCTATGTTAGACTTTGTTATTTTGTATTTAAATGGACATTTCTCCCACAACCATAGGCCTCGGAAGTCATAAAGGTTCAGTTGACGAGATAAAGCATCGGCTTGATAAATCGAGAAGTCCTTACACAATGTGAAACAAAAAGATTTGAAGCTCTTTAAATACAAAGAAAAGGCTGGGTGCGCAGCGGTATAGTTTCCATGCGATAAACTCCCCTTTCGGGTATCACTGATGCCTGCATACTTGATTATCCCTAGAGGTTAGACCGCTATGGATAACAATATAACTACAGACATACATGTATGCAGACTTCCAAGGTTCTCTATGTATGTAGAGTATAACCTTTGAGCTTTGAGCTACTGTGACAGAACTAGAAGGCGATCTATGGGTTGTCTATAACCTTGGAAAGAACCCTCTCTCTTAGTCAATATTCCTCCCAGTCCTGTGGACCCCCAGTCATTCTTACTCGTGCTCATGCACTAGCTCTTGCTAGTGCTACACTACTACCTAGGTATGCCTATTTAGAAAATTGTTCTTCCCACCATGGATCAATTCATTGATGAAGAAGGTTGTCTACTACTAAGTCTATTTAGGAAATCGGTATCAGCTGCAGTTACCCCAGGCTTTCTTCTCTTGAACTCTTCAAATCTCAAGCTTTTCCCACTGTTTCATCAACATGCTGCCTAACAAGGTTGTTAAAAGAAAAATGACCAAGCGCAAGCTTGTGAATGATCTACACACAAAATGTCTTTCGCCCAGTTGAAAGCATCCATTGAAAGCCTTACTGCCATGGTCCAAGGTGAAAAATATGAGTTGCCAACGATGGCAATCTCTTCGTTGAATATTGGCGACGTGCAATCTATGCTCAACTTGAGCTTCTCACCTAACGACACTGAGCTCCACAACCAGCCTGTGATTGAGCCGTTTGCCATTTGTGGTACGTACACCCAAATGAGCATTGAAGGACATATAACTGACTTGAACAAGCTGAATAGATGGGATTTACCCGAGATGCATTTGGAAACGGTGAAGGAAATGAAGCATTGACACGAGCCACGATCAATAACCTTCTAAGGCTTTACGGAGATACTGGGTCGGAGGTGTTCTCTTTGGCTTTACCGGAGCGGGCGGAGCGACTTCTTCAACCTCTTCTTCGTGTTGACTGACCGAGCGATTGGATAAAACTTCGTCTTCGTCGGGCTCCTTGGGCGCATCGGGAGGGTTGACTAGCATGTGTCTAGTGGGATGCGCGCGAGTAGAAGTGCACACCGTCACGTCACCTCGCATTCTGACAACCTCAACAATCCAATCGACATCAATGCAGAAGGGCACTGGAGATACGGACCAGTTATCCATAACGGTGCGAAATATGATTTGATTGGTCGCTGGGATTACAGTGTATGGTACCTACCTACCTAGGTAGGTAGGTACGGAACACAAGAGGATCTTGCGGTTAGCGTTGTGGTAGTCGAGGTTCTTTTCGTCCTATAATGGCAGCCCAGTAAGTTTAGAATTAGGGTTTTGGATGGATTGCCGATTATACCCTCCTTGGACTAGCGGTTGATAACAATCCGATAAGGCATGATCACGTGCAGCGGAGCTTCCGCGGAGAGATTGAGAGAAACATCTCAACTTGGCGCGAGGCAATAGAACCTGTTTGGGGCGCGGACGTTTTGTTTCCCCACCGCAAGAGGTTCAATTATTGCATATTCGAAGATACAAACAATTACTGTCACTCGGCTCCGAGGCAAGAATGAACCAAACCACGAGGCGCGTGGCGTCGCATATCCTTCGCAGACCTCGCAACACAGTACTTCCAAGATGCCCAGGAAGATGGAACTCCACGTTTGAACAGAGAGAATGGTCCACACCGCTGGCAAAAACATTGGCCAATGTCATGAAGGTAGCTATGCACTTCGCTTTGCCTCTCACTGCACTTTTGCTGATCATTCACTTCTGGAAATTAGGTCACTGGTCCCGTACCAATCGCGGCGTTCATGCGCCAGGTTTTGACTTCCCCTGATGGTGGATATTATACAACTCGAGGGGAGGGCGGAGGTGTCTTCGGCAAAAACGGTGATTTCGTCACCTCCCCCGAGATCTCGCAGGTCTTTGGAGAGTTGATCGGTATATGGACTATCGCGGAGTGGATGGCGCAGGGACGGACAAGAAGTGGTGTTCAGCTGATGGAGGTTGGCCCAGGGAAAGGAACTTTGATGGATGATATGCTGCGGGTGAGTGGTTGCATTTATGCCTGTCTTCCTTTTATGAAAAAGAGACAAGAAGGTCATTGGACTGACCACCATTTCTATAATCAACAGACTTTCCGAAATTTCAAGAGCTTTTCTTCAAGTGTTGAGGCTATTTACCTTGTGGAAGCTAGTGGGACCCTCAGAGAAGTTCAGAAGAAGCTGCTGTGCGGCGAGGAGGCAGTGATGGAGGAGACGGATATCGGACACCGGAGTGTGTGCAAGTACTTTGATGTGCCTATTGTCTGGGTGGAGGATATTCGCCTTCTGCCACATGGTGAGTGATAATTTTAAGTCAGTTGCCTGTTTGTCTGATGCTGATCAATGACATCGGCGATACAGAGGAAGGGAAGACACCCTTCATCTTCGCACATGAATTCTTCGACGCACTTCCAATCCATGCATTCGAATCTGTTCCACCATCCCCAGAGAACCAGCAGGCCAACGAGCCACGAAAGATCATGACTCCCACCGGCCCAGCAGAACTACACAATCCGCCCAAACACATCAACACCCCTCAATGGCGTGAGTTAATGGTGACATTAAATCCAAAAGCCGTCGAAGAGAACATAAAAGGAGAGCCCGAGTTCCAATTGACCAAAGCCAAAGCTTCCACGCCGTCGTCGCTAGTGATCCCGGAGATCTCCCAGCGTTACCGAGCACTCAAGTCGCGGCCAGGCTCGACCATCGAGATCAGCCCTGAGAGCCGAATCTATGCTGCGGACTTTGCGCGCCGTATCGGTGGTGACTCTGCTTCTGCGCTTGCTGCTAAAAAGACCTCCGCTTCTAGCCCACCCCCGTCATCACAGAAGAAGACGCCGTCTGGCGCAGCCCTGATCATGGACTATGGGACATTGTCAACAATCCCTATCAATTCGCTGCGCGGAATCAAAAGTCACGAGAAAGTAGCACCACTCTCAGAACCGGGCCGAGTGGATGTCAGTGCGGATGTGGATTTCACCTCGCTGGCTGAAGCGGCCCTCGAGGGTAGTGAGGGCGTCGAGGTCCACGGTCCTGTTGAGCAGGGTGACTTCCTCGGCGCCATGGGTATTGAGGAGCGCATGCGACAGCTGCTCCGTAAGGTGCAAGATGAAGAGCACAAGAAGACACTAGAGACCGCCTGGAAGCGATTGGTTGAGAAGAGCGGCGGATCAATGGGACAGATCTACAAGGTCATGGCCATTGTACCTGAAAATGGAGGACAGAGGCGGCCTGTTGGGTTTGGAGGCGGCATTCAAATGTAGAGCTGCAAGTAAGTATATTCGTCTGTTTCAATAGACTCGGAGCGTGGACTGCTCATTTCATGTACAATAATTTCATTTTCCATAAAATAACATGGACTCTCCCAACATACAGAAAGAATCAACCATAATAATAGAAAAATGAAAATGAAACCCATAAATTCATCTAAGTGGTATCTCTCCCATCAAGTTCGTTAAATCTCATGAAAACAAAAAGCAGATGCATGAAGGGACCGGAGCCCCCATAATCCCAAAGCCCAACTCAATATTCCTCCCAGATATCCGCAGCATAAGCCTCGGTCAGCTTAGTATCATTGCCATACTTCTGCTGCCATTCCACAAACCCACCCTCGAGTACAAATACTTGCTGCTTCTGGTTCTCTTCCGCACCGAGGGTGCTCTCACGCTCACGCGCATAGCGAAGGGCAGCAGAGGGTCCACGTTGCTGACTGAGTGCACAGTGGAATACAACCATTTTCTTGTCTTTGAGAGTGCGAATAAGCTCAGGCATGCGCACGTCCAGCGTTGAGCTGGGGACCCAAGTTGATAAGCAGATATGGCCACCAACGTGGTCTGATTCAAATGTCAATTGATACTCGACGATTACATAGTAAAAGAGTGGTTGTTTACCTGAGTCTCGGACATCGACAATAGCTAGATTGCTTGGTTCGCCGGTTGAAAGCAGGGCCGCTAGAACATCGCGGCCCATGCGGGGGAGAGTTGCGATTGAGATAGATGACATTCCTTTTTTTGGCAGGAATTTGTAAACCTTGTATGTCAAGAGAACTATTGAAAGCGAAATAAGAGAGATATTTGAGAGTTCACGAGATTCGTAGGTGTGATATTTACAATCTCTAGAAAATGACCCCAAAACCATACGGCACGTGACCTACAATTTCCTTTCCAATCGGGAGACGATGATTTTCCGTCACGACAACTTCGAGCACCTCCGACCCTACGTGCCCACCTCGACCAATCTTTCCTTTCCAACCCCAGGAGACAGTCTGATTTATCCCCATAGACCTGCTGCTCAGACACGAGCGAGTCCATTCAAAATGGACTTCCGCCTCCTAGCCCGCAGCCTCCGCGCCAGGCCAACACCATGGCTCCAACAGCAGCCCCAGCTCCACCGCGTCGCCTCCCTCGCGAACGGAGTGCGCTACAATTCCTCCACCTCATCACCAAACACACCCTTCAAACCCACATCACCGACCGATCAGCCAAGCACAGTCCCCGAGGCCGCTCAGCAAGCCCAAAAGCCGGCCTCCGACGCCAACGAGCCAAGCACAGCCGCCCCCGGAGCCGCAAAGCCAGCCCGCAAGCCAGTCTCCGACTTCGATGACATCCTGAGCAGACTCGACCTCAGCAAGCCCCGAGAAGCAACCAGCGCCCAGCGCCGGATCTTCTCAGACTCACTTTCCCGGGCTGTCGGCGAGGGCGCACAGAGCAGCTACCGGGCACGCTCGAGGGCACCTCTGCCTGCACGTAAGGTCGAGCTGAAGCTCGGACCGACGCTTGGCCGTCAGGCTCATGTGGAGCCTGAGCGTGGTACTGATCTCGGTGGTGCGCTGCGCAAGCTTCAGGTTACTCTTTCGCAGAACCGCGTCAGGGCTGATGCTCATGAGCAGAGGTTCCATGTGAGAAAGGGTATGGTGCGCAAGCAGAAGAAGATGGAGCGGTGGAAGAAGCTGTTCAAGTTCTCGTTCCAGGGGACTGTGAAGAAGATTCAGCGTATGCAGGCGCAGGGTTGGTAGATTTATGCTGATCTTTTGCTTTGGGCTTTTGTGCTGCGGCTTGTCTACTCGGCTTGTATGTATATACTGAAGAGGCTGGTGTGGGTGATGGACTGAGTGGACAAGGTGGCATTGGCCTGAAAATTGGTGTTTTCTTTTGTTACTTGTACAACTATTATCTAGGTACTTGATTTTTCTGTTGAATTTGGCTCTTGCATTAGATATGGAATGCATCGGATTTGTTTGACTCGATCACTTGGGATATAGCATCATAATACGTAGAACACTAGCTTTTTGCTAATGGTCAATTCTGCCTCTCAAGTTAGGTACACTGTACACATCGTAAGCGCCACTCTATATGTACCTGGGCTATACACCCATTCCTCTCAGTTCTCCATATCAATCCCTCTTCCCAGTTGGGAACCCATATCCACTTCCAACCCCGTTTCCATTGCCATTGCCATTAGCAGGGCCAGAGTAACCACCGTACCCATTATTCTTCCCCCCATTGCCAAAGGTAACACCAGGACCCTTCACTCCACGCGAGGGACTCCCACCCAAAAGCCCATCTCCATGCCAAGCGGTTCGCCCACGGCCACGCCCACCATTGCGCTCCCAGAACAACGCAACCAAAGCGCCAACAGAAACCGCCATAACAAAGAACACCAGCTTAGAAAAGAAAGAGCCGGACTTCTTCCCGGACCCAGTCGCCAAAGCCAGCCACGAGTCCAAAGCAGGCCGCACCGGCCACCCAATACTGGCACCGCCCTCCAGCCACGCAACGTGGAAAGAGAATGTGAGCGGCTCTCCGCGTACAACCTTAGTGCCGTGCCCGGCAGTCCAAGGCTCACGCGCTGCCTGAGCAAGAGCAACAGGCTCCTCGTCTTCGTCGAGCTTGGCATTCTTGCCGGTATTGTCGAACTCGGGAGTTGAGTATGCAATGCCGCCAACTGCGAATCCGGGCTGTCCAGACTGGCCGCCGCGCGTCTTAGAGCTTTGTTCTGCGGCCGCGTCCGAGGCCATGTTGTGCATGACGACGTTCATATCCGTCCAGATGTGCAAATGGCTCCGTTGAAGCGTGCCCTGCAGCGCGACTGTGAGCGGGGTGAAGGGTGGGCCGTTGTCGGCTAGTGCGGAGAGGGTGTCTGCTTCTCCTGACTTCTGGTCCGAGTCTTTGTCTGCATGCTCTGCTGCGCCGGCAGATGGTGTTAAGGGAGCTGTTGGCACGCGGCAGGTCATTGGGACATCGGAGTGGACGTAAAACTCGAGGAGATGGTACAGCTCATCGGAGAGGGAGTCGATGGTGCATGTTATTGTTTCGGAGATGCCGTAGTGGAGGGAGAGAGGGCGGGCGGTTTCGTTGCAGGTCACGAAGGGGACGTATTGGAGTTTACCGAGATTATCAGTGACCTGGATTTTTTCGCAGTTGTTATTAGCCTTGTGGTCTGTTGCGGTCTGCGCTACTATCTTCGTGTCAGGAGACGGTAGGCAGGCTGGTGGCGCTTACATGTTCTCCTTCCCTGTAAGTGTCAAACAAGCAATGGTTAGCCATGCTCCAGAGGTTGATTGAAGAGTGATCTCACATGGTCCGGTTCAGGCATGATACTGGGATGTCCTCTCTCAGTTTGTATCCCTCGTTGTTGTCATTCGTATTCCCCGCAAGTGCGCTGGTTGGCCACAATGCGCCTATGAAGGATAATAGTGCCACTGCTGCAGAAGACGGACTCAATTGACGTATAGAAGACATTGTTGCTTTTTTATTGTAAGATAGTAGCCGCCCCGCGTCGGCAAGTTTCCAGAGTTCGAGGATTGCACAAAAGTCAAGGACGGAGGTTTACCGCGTTGCGGAGTTGCGGACAACAAAGCGGGTTTCCCCTTGCTACTTCCAACCACCTCCGTACTTCAGATTGCATCATGTCTAACCACAAAGGTCCCTATTCTATAAAGTGATTCGCAGCCTCTACGAAACATTACTTGGTAACGAAAAAAAAGTTCAGAATCATTCATTTCTTTTCAAACCAAGAGAAATATGTGGAAAATCGTTGCTCGTCAAAACTACACATCCCACAGTGCTTCATATAAGACTAAAACACTCTAAGACAGATTGGCCTTCTGCTTGAAAGCAAGCAACAGACCGCTGGTGGAGCTGTCGTGGTTGGCACCCTCACCTGCGGTCTCCAGCTCGCCCTGGATGTTCTTAGCAAGGGCCTTGCCCAACTCGACACCCCACTGGTCGAACGAGTTGATGTTCCAGATGGCACCCTCGGTGAAGGTGACGTGCTCGTAGTAGGTGATCAGAGCACCCAGGGTGGATGGGGTGAACTTCTGAGCCAAAATAGAGGTGGTGGGACGGTTGCCCAAGAAAGTCTTGTGGGCAACAAGCTCCTCGGCAGCGCCCTCGGCCTTGACCTGAGCAGGGGTCTTTCCAACCATCAGGGCCTCAGACTGAGCGAGGAAGTTAGCAGCCAGCATGCGCTGGTGCTTGCCACCCTCGACGGGGTTGTGCGACTCAGCTGCCATCAAGAAATCGGCAGGGATGAGCTTGGTGCCCTGGTGCAGAAGCTGGAAGAAACTGTGCTGCGCGTTGGTGGCAGGCTCACCGAACAGGATGGGTCCAGTGGTGTACTTGACGTATTCACCGGTGCGGGTGATGGCCTTTCCGTTGCTCTCCATGGACAGCTGCTGCAGGTAGGCGGGGAAGCGGTGCAGGTACTGGTCGAAGGGAGCAACCAGGTGGGTTTGAGCACCGAAGAAGTCGCTGTACCAGACGCTCAACAGACCACCAAGAGCGGGGATGTTCTTCTCGAGGGGTGTTTCCCGGAAGTGCTTGTCCATGGCCTGGGCACCAGCCAGGAATTGGTGGAAGTTGTCGTAACCAATGTACAAAGCGACAGACAGGCCAATAGCACTCCATACGGAGTAACGTCCACCCACCCACGACTCGAATCCGAACATGTTCTTGGCATCAATGCCAAACTTGGTGACCTCGGCCTCGTTGGTCGACAGGGCCACGAAGTGCTTAGCAATGTGTGAATCTTCCTTAGCAGACTTGAGGAACCAAGACTTTGCCGTGTTGGCGTTGGTGGTGGTCTCTGCGGTAGTGAAGGTCTTGGAAGCAATCAGGAAAAGGGTGGTCTCCGGGTCGGACTCCTTGAGCGCTTCAGCGATGTGGGTTCCGTCGATGTTGGAGACGAAGTGGAGCTTAATGTCGGGGTGGCCGTAAGGCTTGAGAGCCTCAGTGACCATTACAGGGCCGCTAGGTGCAGATGTCAGCTACAATTCCTGATTATTGACCAAGGACAGGAGAGCTTACAGATCGGAACCACCGATACCAATGTTGACGATGGTGTTGATCTTCTTGCCGGTGTAACCCTTCCACTCGCCGCTGCGAACCTGCTCGGAGAACTCCTTCATGTGCTCCAGGACGGAGTTGACATCCTCAACCACGCTCTTGCCATCAACCTCCATGGGCTCGTTGGCAACATTGCGCAGGGCAGCGTGGTAGACAGCACGGTCCTCGGTGAAGTTGATGTGCTCACCACGGAACATGGCATCACGGAGCTCCTCAACATTAGCCTCCTTGGCGAGCTTAACCAGAAGAGAGACAGTCTCCTGGGTCAAGAAGTTCTTGGAGAAATCAAAGAGAACCTCTGTGTTGTCTACGGTGTTGGCGAACTTGTGGCTGAAGTTCTCGAAGCGCTTGGGGTCCTTCTGGAACTGATCCTTGAGGACTAGGTTGCGTCCCAAGGTGGTGTGATGCTCCTGGAGCTCCTTCCAGGCAGGAAGGTCGCTAGTCTGCGAAAAGCCGGGCATGATGACGATGAGGGGTTCTATGGGCAGAGGGTCAGCGCGGGGCAAGCGGAATAGAAAGGCAATGTTGAGGAGAGTCAGGTTCAGGATATAGAAGAAACTTGTGAACGTACATTGAAAGGTAAAGGGGGTGATAGAAAAAGAGTGAAGAAACAAAAAAGCAAGAAAACTAATGGCGTCAGTTGCACCCGGCGCATTGGGGTCCGAGGGGGGACGTGGGGCAACATCATCATTGCCGCATTCGGTTGTTATTTCTGTCATTTTGCCTATTTTTGCCTACTTTTGCCTATTGTATTTGTTTTGGGGGGAGACTTTTTTTACTGCTATTCTTGTTTTGATTGGAGCTTTTACATTATTATTTCTCCTTTGGTTCTCCGAAGGTCCTAAAATACATAACTATGTACGGAGTACTAAAATATTTATACCCGGTATACCAATTCGGCCATTTATAATCTCCTACTCCGTAGGCTATTGCTTTTACTCTTCTAGGCCCGGACCCAATTCAATCCCAGAATGCTCTTTTGTATAGCAAGACATTGGGAATTGAACGGCTATAGCTTTTTTTCCCCTCAATTGAAATAGTTTCTATTCTTAAGGAAACCAAGGCGTTGAACCTAGTACGCCACTACTGCAAGTCTACATGCATTGCAATGTACCTTCCAATCCTCCCGAGGACCTACATACATAGGGATTCATACTTTGTAATGTTCTTTTTAAATTATTTTGACAGTAGCGACATCGGCCTCAATAGCAATCCCGAGCCCCCCGAGGAGATGTGGGAATGTGTACGGAGTACGGAGTACGGAGTAGGTAGAGAGGCATTTGCAGGTCCCCGTGACAGCTAACCGGGCACGTGCCACATTTGGTGTTCTGGACAATTCACCGCATATCTCACCGCCCGTGCTTTTCTGTTGGCAACTGATATCGGTTCCAAAGGTTTGAATTGAGCCTTGATCAACCTCACTTTCTAACAAGTGGTACGACTTGCACCATGTACAATCCCTACCAAGGTGAGCGCTGCCTTCTCCTTGACCTTTGAGAAAGCCTTGATTCTTCAAAGAAACTAACCTAACTATTACATAGCTCCGGGTCTCTATGGACAGGCTCCTGACTATGGTGCCTATGGTGCGCCTCCAGGTATGGGTGAGTTCGCTCCTTTCCCCCGATAATTTTATTTTCAATTTAGGCTGACTAGCTCCAGCACCTCCTCCAGGGATGGCTGCTCCAGGCACTGCTGCTCCTCCCGGCATGCAGCAAGCAAATACCCAGCCTGGTCGTCCAGGAGGCTTCCCGCCCAACTTCCAGCCGCCTGCGAATATGCCAAACATCAATTTTTCTGCGCCAGTGATCCGCTTGGGTACCGCGGGTCCGACAAAGCCTGCAGCTCAAGAGAGCGGTCGGGAACGAGGATCCGATGCTCCTGGGCGCCGCGGTGGTCTGGGGTCAATGGGAATGGATACCCAGCGCCATCATGGTCGTGATCCCATGATGCAACTCCAGCCACCTACACGCGATGAGATTGTGCGCACGCTTTTTATCGGCGGAATTACAGAGGGCGCAGGTGGCGATGATGGCATTGAGCGTATTCTACGATCTACTGGTATCTTGCGTCGCTGGATTCGCGCGACAGATGCTGATGACAAACCTTGCCGCTTTGGCTTCGCCGAGTATGATGACCCGGAGAGTCTTGAGGTTGCGGTTGAGACCTTGAAGAACGTGGAAGTGCCAGTCAAGAGACAGACACCCCGCGCCGAAGGTGATGAGGAAAAGGAGGTTGAAAAGAGCATGCTTCTGGTCCGTACAAATTGTTCACCATTTCCTCAAATCATTCTAACCTGTCTGATAGGTCGTCGTCGATGAAGGCACCCTCACCTACCTCGAGCAATTCGAGTCTAGCCGAGCCGAACAAGACCCCGAGGAACGTCAGGCACGTTTCACCGCTGCCCGCAAAAATCTGGATAATGTCTTGTCAAGCCTCTTCCATCCCGCAGCCCCGCTTCCAAAGGAGGAGACATCTGCCCTTGATCGGGAAGGCGACAGTGAAATGAAGGATGCCGAGGTTGCGAAGGATGGCGAAGTAGTCACCATTCCCATCACAATTGAAGATGAGCTAGCGGATATTCCCCCCGAGATGCGCGCCAATGTGGCCAAGGAGATCTCGGCTTTCCGTGAGCGAAGCACTCGTCGCGACATCGAGCGTATGAAACGTGAGGAAGAGATTGAGTCGATGGAACGTGCACGCAGTTCTGGCTCTCGGATCAATCGACTCGCTTCGCCCCCCTTATCCGCTCCCAGTGGCCCTGCTGCCGGTATCAACGGTATTCCGTTAGGCCCCCGGGATCGCAATGTGTTGAACGCACCTTCTGGCCCCAAGGCGTTCGGTGTGCAGATTCCCAAGGATTATCAGAAGGGAGTTGCTTTTGTCAATGGTGGATCCCTCAACGGAGTCTCTATTGATCGCGAAGGCGAGGATTCCGATGCCAGCGACGAGGAAATCGAACGTCGTCGACAGGATCGGGTTAAGGCTGAGCAAGAGAAGCAATTCTCAGACCAAGAGCGTCGCTGGCTTAGCCGTGAGCGCAGCCGAACTGCTGCCCTTGAGAGAGAGAAGAAGCGCGAGGATGAGGAGGATGGAAAGTTGCAAGCTGCGCACGATGAGATGGAAGCACGACTTGGCGCTTGGAACGACGATGTCGAGGACAGCCGAAAGGCGGTCGATTACTACGCAGACCGCGGTGTCTGGCTCCGCAACCGTGCAAGCTTCCGTTCTCGTGAAACCAACATTGACGATGCCGATCGCGCCGCTGAGGATCGCGAACTTGTGCAATCTGCCAAGCAGCAAGAGCAAGCTCGCGGCATGGCCGACGACTTCCTGGCCCGCCAGGCAAAGGAGCTTGAAACCCGTCCCCAGGAGGCACCACGCGAACCCCAACGCTTCAAGCTCTCTCTCGGAGCCGCCGCGCAGAAGGCGCAGGCCGCGACCAGCCGTCGCGCAATGGCCGATGTGGAAGGCCTGCTGGAAGACGAGGAAGAGCCCGTTACTACAACTCGTCGGCAACTTATTCCGATCAAATTCGATTCCGCGGCCGAGGCTGCAGGTCTCACGGACGAGGAACGTGCTCAGGCGGCCCGTCAACTCGCTGCGGAGATTCCGGCCGAGAAGGAAGGATTGTGGAACTGGGCGGTCAAGTGGGAATTTGTGGATGACGCCGTCATCAGCGACCAGCTCAAACCTTTCGTCGAGAAGAAGATCGTCGAATATCTTGGTGTACAGGAACAAATGCTGGTGGATGTGGTGGAGGAACATGTGCGGAAGCATGGGTCGCCTCAAGAGTTGGTGGAGCAGCTGGCCGAAGTGAGTATTCATTCATTTATCTTCTTTGCAAAACCAGTTACTAACCGCACTCATCTATCTATAGGCATTGGATGAAGAGGCCGAAGTTCTTGTTCGCAAGCTTTGGCGGATGATCATTTTCTGTTCCGAGAGCGAGAAACGAGGCCTGTCCTCGTAATAGCGCTGCATATCAAAGACAGGTCCCTGTACCTGATGTTTCTAAGGTTCACTGAAATACAACGTGTACACAAAGGAATAGCTGCATGTATGGTATGATTTCAATCTTTCTAAAATCACATACCCTCGGAGACTTTCTCAACGGGATCCGGTCTAGTCATGTACATGTAGCCCTGGAGTGTAACCTCCCCACGTACCTTGGGGTAAATCACGGAGCTGCTCCGAGTGTAGTACCTGTTCTGTGATTGGTGGAATGACCTATTTTCCCGGCATTTGTAATTCTCCGCCAATCAGAACGCGTCTACGGCAAATGACAGAGAAAGAGGGAGGGGCGCGGGATAAACTGGAGATGGCGCGGGGGAAATATATTTGCTGTATATACAGAGTGGAATCTCTTTCGGTTTTTGAAATCTTTTCTCACTGATATCCCTCATCTCCTACTCTTCTCTGCATCTTTGAGCTGCCAAAAAAGGGTGAAATCGCCTTTCGACTCTATACCCCAGATATATATACACCCCGCATTTCTAGATTAACACCCTCGTTTCTCTAGAACTGACTTGCGCCAGCAATATTGCTAGCCATTGACAGAAGCAAAACCTATCTCTACAATCACAAGTAACAACTATTCACAATGGTCAAAATCACTGGCTTCACCACGCGGGACGTGAGGTTCCCGGTACGTCAATCTTGCCCCCGGAGCATTTCCGCACACCCAATGCACTCAATACTGACAAGCCATCCATAGACGTCGCTTGACAAGACCGGTTCAGATGCTATGAACGCAGCAGGTGACTACTCCTCCGCCTACTGCATCATCACCACCGACTCAGAACACTCCGGACATGGCATGGTACGTCACACCACATCACCCACCCGCAACACTCCAATTAACCCAAACACCTACAGACCTTCACAATCGGCCGTGGCAATGAAATTGTCTGCGCAGCAATTTCCCTGCTCGCCCCAATGGTAGTTGGCAGGGATCTGGACGAGATGACCGCAGACTGGGGAAAGACCTGGCGGTACCTCGTCTCTGACAGCCAGCTTCGCTGGATCGGTCCTGAGAAGGGTGTGATTCACCTCGCCCTCGGCGCCGTCGTCAATGCCCTCTGGGATCTGTGGGCCAAGACCCTTGGCAAGCCCGTCTGGCGCATCGTTGCGGACATGACCCCCGAGGAGTTCGTGCGTTGCATTGATTTCCGTTACATCACCGATGCCATCACTCCCGAGGAGGCTATCAGTCTGCTGAAGGAGGTTGAGTCTGGCAAGCAGGATCGTATTAAGGAGGCCGAGGCTAGCCAGGCTGTTCCTGCTTATACCACCAGTGCCGGATGGTTGGGGTACAGCAAGGATAAGCTCAAGTCGTTGTTGGAGCAGAGTGTTCAGCAGGGATACAGGCATTTCAAGCTGAAGGTTGGAGGAGATTTGGAAGACGACAAGACTCGCTTGCGTATTGCACGTGAGGCTATTGGGTATGACAAGGGTAATATTTTGATGGTTGATGCCAACCAGGTACGTTATCACTCCCTGGAAATGATTTTGTTACAGTTTAGACTTAGACTGACACTGGGGAAATGAATAGGTCTGGTCCGTCCCCGAGGCTATTACCTGGATGCAAGAGCTCGCAGAGTTCAAGCCCTGGTTCATCGAAGAGCCTACCTCCCCCGATGACATCCTTGGCCACGCCGCCATCCGCAAGGCCCTGGCTAACACCCCCCACGGCCCCGTGGGCGTCGCCACGGGCGAGATGTGCCAGAACCGCGTTATCTTCAAGCAGCTGCTGCAAGCCGGTGCCTTGACTGTACTGCAGCCCGACGCCTGCCGTGTCGGCGGTGTGAACGAGGTTTTAGCTATTCTTTTGCTGGCACGCAAGTTCGGCGTGCCTATCGTGCCGCACTCAGGCGGTGTTGGTCTACCAGAGTACACTCAGCACCTGAGCACGATCGACTATGTTGTTGTTACCGGCAAGAAGAGTGTCCTCGAGTATGTGGATCATCTCCATGAGCACTTTGTTCACCCATCCAGTGTCAAGGATGGTTACTATGCTACCCCCTTGGAGCCTGGGTACAGTGTTGAGATGAAGGCTGAAAGTATGGATGCTTTCGAGTACCCCGGTCAGGAGGGAAAGAGTTGGTGGAGATCCGAGGAAGCTAAGAGCATTATTGATGGACCCAGAGTTGTATAGTTTTGGCGATAGACTTGAGTGTGGGATTTGTTCTTGACGATCATGTGTGTATGTGTAGATGTTTATGTGTAGAGAAGGGCTACTACGGGTACACGGTTTTACTTGCGGCACAATAACCTTAGCCTCCGGCGGAACCAAATCAAAGCATACTTCCTTCCATTCCTAGTAAAAAGATAAAACATATAAAAACAAATCTAAACAAATCTAAACCAGGTACCTAGGTAGTTACGCGCGCTGGCCACTAAGTAGTATATATAGTAGGAAACGTATTCGAATGCTCCTCTTTTATAATTAGATTATCCGTTCACGGGAGAATTACTCCCTTGGTAATAGTATGCTACCCAGTAAGTTTGAAAGAGAAAAAAAAGTAAGAAAAAAGTAACCTCCGGCGGGTCTCGACCGCAACCTTATGATAACCGTTGAATAGCTGAAGACTATGTTAGTACGGATCTTAAAATTGACGTTTACTGGGGATACGCCCAAGTCATGCGCGCAGCCAATTACTTTTATCGGAGATTAAACCCCCGAGTGATAACCCGACTGGGTAATGGATAGCGCGCAAGACTTCTAGTGTATATCGTTTTCAGAACTCGATATCTAGAGACTATCTTGAGGTTTCCAGTTCGACCCTGGCGTTGGGCTTCAATTTCATTTTTTTGGCCTATCGGGATACGGGATAGATAGCCCGGCCATTTCTCTTTAATTTACACCCAAAAGCGAAAAAGTTAGTCCAGGACTGGTGGGGTTATGGGATATTTAATTGTGGCACAGAGGGAGGGCCATTGTAACCGCCAGGCTGACAGCTTACATCAGCCGACGGCTCTTAGCTTTAGCCTTCGGTAGATTATAATATCATCATCTATCTTCCCCCAAGCTTTCAGTGCTTACAGCCATGAATATAAATGTTAACATATTGAGCTTGGTCAGGTTGCCTAGTGAAATTATCCCAAAGTTGTTCCGTGTCATTTTAGTTAGAGTCATACATATCATGCCATGCCAGATTTCTGTCAGTAGTTATATATACACGGCTGTTTTGCGCTGAGCCGCACACTCTCAATGGACCCTGTTCGTGTTCTAAGGCGGGACTCCCTTTAGAGTACGAGGCTAATCCAAAGATGATAAATAACATAACGTATTTCACTTCTCCAAAACATATAATAAATGCGATATATTACAACTTCATATCTCAACAACGTTTGTCTATAATATCCTTTCCTTGTAGCCCGATGTTATTTTTGTATAGCCTCTCTAAGGAATTTATGAAATCTACATTCCTTATTCATTGAGATATTATGTATCTATTTCCAGCTTATAGCAACGTAATATATATATATATATATATATTTGAAACGACGATAATACAGCTTTCGATTTACCTGAAAGTGATATATAGTGCTAATAAGCCCCACCAATAGCTATCGACAAGTAATTAGATGTAATAAGGACGTGGTCTTTGAGATATAAAGTATAGTAAATATAGCACTTATTATTGTTCTGGAGGCGGCAGCTCGCTTGTGAAATCCGTTACGGCTCAGGACCTCCACATATGTACATCCCGAGGTCATAGAAACTAGCATGGTAGGGTTGCTCCTTGAATATAAAGATCGAGTAAATTCGTCAATGGATATGGATCCCCAGGACCAATCCGATCTGTCGAGTAAAGATGGGACGACTAGCACATTGAAGGTAAGATCGCATGAAACTATGATACATTTTACAGGTTATCATCACAACCTGAGTAGACAGCCAGTGGCCCAGTTCTAGAGAATACAAGGCTCCTTGCCAAACTGGTGTAGACCCGCCCGGAGCAGGCGGTAGGAGCAAAAGTTCAGCGGTCGTGAGTGTTCAAATGCTCATCGCAGATGAAGGCGCAGAACCCATGTAGTGTGGTTGGAGTTGGAGGGGTATATATAACGAGAAGATGGCATCATTGCCGGATCAGCGCCACTGAATACCAAAAAGCTTTAAGGCGCTAGTCACATTAGCCTTCTCTGAGGCTTTCTCGAGGACGATGCGAGGGTGCCCTTTCACATCCAACGCGAGAAGCTGGTACTCGAAATTGCTCTTATCCAAAGGCTTCATCATATGCACAATGACAACGCCGGAGTTGAGAGGACCCTCGACCTAAAATTCACAGTTAGTACACGTATCCAATATTGACCAGAAAGGGTATCTATCATACATGGAAATGCATGCGAAGGTGCTCACGACCCAATCGATCCTTTTCGGCTGATGATCTAGTCACTGTCAGTATTAGGGGCCCGTAGCGTTATGCAGAAACCATAGAACCTACGCGATAGGCTTGTTCCGTGCCCACCGGCTCGACGTCTGCTCGCCATATGCCTTGATCTCTCTTCGATCGCCGAGCAATTTTATACACTCGGGGTCATCTTTAATGCGCCCTACCGCTGTTTCAAATTGCCATGTCTTGCTGTTTGGCGACAAAACCTCGAGATAGAAAAGTGTGAAGACTCCGCCCTAATCAGATCATATAGTCAGCGACTGTTCGCTATATCCCCGTGAACAAATGAATTTCATACCGTCAGTACCGCTCCAGCCAACACGATAACGAAGTTAAAGGATTGTTGTGTTGCCCGCGCAACCTTCTCTCCTCGACTCAAATCGCCCCACTGAACTCTCCCATCGTCGGACAAGACGGTAATGCTTTTCTTCCTTGACGGAATAGATTGAGGCCCGCTACCTATATTGCTTTGCGTGGCGTAGAGCCGAGTGATCTGTGTCTGTATGCGGAGAGAGGGGCGGAGGACAAGAGATGCCGACGATAGTCGGGGATGCGCGCGTAGTTGTATATAGCTCATTGTGAATGATCAAAACCGAGCGTCTTGAATGGAGTTGGAGTATATCAGTCGAATACTGAACCCGATCATCTTCGACCTGGGCAAGGTTGCTACCGATCTTGATAATCGGCACGTGATTACATTACGGTATTACAATACAGCCAATGGCGGAGAGCGCCCCGGCCAAATGGGAGGCGTTGTATGACGATTACACCAGGCACCGGGTCGAGAGAGTCCACGTTCGCCGTTCCCGACTCGGGATGCTTTGCTCTTTGCCATACCTGCTCACATTCTCGCCCAAAACCCCCCTTTTCTTTTTCTCTTTCCCATTGATCTTTCCTCGGTACCATCATGAGTGCCACGAAGGCGCAGTCTCAAAAGATCTTTGAGAAGGCCAAGCTGAAGCCCGCGAACAAGGTGCGCACACCCCCACCCCGTACGCTGCATAATTGTGGCACTCGATTCTGATGTTTTTGCTTCCAGGTGTGCTTCGACTGCGGCTCTAAGAACCCAACATGGTCTTCAGTTCCATTCGGTATCTACTTGTGCCTTGATTGTTCGGCCCATCACCGTAATCTCGGTGTGCACATCTCCTTTGTCCGATCAACAAACCTCGACCGTACGTACCCTACCACACAATCTCTTCACACGCCAAATGTGCCGGTAGATCAGTGCTGACATTCCATGTAGAGTGGCAATGGGAGCAACTGCGGGTTATGAAGGTTGGCGGAAATGAATCTGCGACCAAATATTTCCAATCGCACGGAGGTTCTGCTGCGCTGGCGAGCAAGGACACCAAGGTCAAATACACGTGCAATGCAGCTGTCAAGTATAAGGAGGAACTCAAGAGGCGCGCTGCGCTGGATGCGCAACAGTCAGTGAATCCAATCTCGGTGGAGCTGGGAGGACTACGTGCTAACCAGTGTTGTTGCTTCATTTAGATACCCCGGGGAAGTCATCATCACAGATATCCCCGCTGGCACTCCCTCGGATGGCTCGAACACCCCAGCTGGCGACGGCGACGACGATTTCTTTTCCTCCTGGGACAAGCCCTCGATCAAGCGTCCGAGCAATCCCCCATCGCGCACCAGTACTCCCCCCGTTGTCAGCCGGACCGGTTCTCCTTTCCTGAACGCTGGCGCCAATTCAAACGGATCCCGCTCGAAATCTCCCTTGTCTGCTTCGGAAGAAAAGAATGCCTCTCCCGCGCCAACTGCTATCCGGCCCACTAGTGTTACTCGGAAGACCCCTACTACAGCTACCTCTGCAAAGAAGGGCAGTGTCCTCGGTGCCAAGAAGGCACCCAAGCTCGGGGCTAAGAAGGTTGCCGCTGCGGATATTATTGATTTCGATGAGGCAGAGCGCAAGGCCAAGGAAGAGGCCGAGCGCATTGAAAAGCTTGGCTACGACCCCGAGGCTGAGCAGGCGGAAGCCGAGGCCAAGAAGGCAACAGCTGCCGCCGCTGTCCCGATCGCTTCTCCTATCCCAGTCAGCCCTGCTGGCAAGTCCAGTGACCGAAACTCGGGTGATGTGGAGCGACTAGGCATGGGTGTGAGCAGACTTGGCTTTGGTCAGGTGTCAAAGCCTGCTGCCCCCAAGAAGCCAACCTTTGGCTCTGTTGGCCCTGCCAAGCCCAACCCTGCTGATGGTACACTTCCCTGAGCATACAACATATGAAAAATAAGCTGACACTCGACACAGAAGCGGAACTAACCCAGACTAGAACCCGATTTGGCGCCCAGAAGGGTATCTCGTCCGATGAATTCTTTGGACGGGAGCGGTTTGATCCCGCCGCCCAGTCGGAGGCCAAGGAACGTCTCCGTCAATTTGATAGCGCTACATCCATTTCCAGCAACACCTACTTCGGCCGGCCCGAGGATGAAGTCAATTCACTTGACGATGGTTATGGTGATATGGAGGTTGCTGCTAAAGATTTCATCCGCCGCTTTGGTATCACCGCTGGAGATGATATTGAGAACCTGTCGCATCTTGTCGGTGAAGGCGCAACTAAGCTACAAGGTGAGAAATTCTTAAGGCATGTAGCCACTTCTTACTGACTGTATATCGCGCCAGGCGCTATCCGCAACTATCTGAACAACTAGGCTAGTCGCCCATGTTCATCAGATATTACGCCTTCTATCACACCAAGCACTTTAGCAAGCAACATTGTTCCCTGTCTACTCTCAGTCCTGTCTTCTTCGTGCACGACGTATATTGTGTTCCCCCCTGCCCCTCTCGCCCCCATGACAATATTTCTTTATCTGGAAAACCATCGCGATCAGCAGTAAGCCAAAAACTTGGGTTTCATATCATTCTGGTTTGCAATCTGGCGTGTGATTGTCGATTTTTGTCTTTTCCCCTTGCTTCTTCCCATTCCTACACCGCAACACAGGATGGTAGAAGGTACGTTTTTTATTTTGTTCATTTCGTTGATATGGTTTAGGATAATCGAGAAATTCATGATTTGATATTATTGATAGACGAGAATTTTTGACAAAAGCACAACTCCAATCCCTCAAGTCTCGCACCGCTCAGCCCAAACTCCATGATGAATGAAGAGAACACAGTAGTACATCATAGTACAAGCCACACCCCAGTGTTGAATACAAAAACATGCCCCCATATATAAAGCAGCCGGGCAAGGCTATATATAAGAAGAAAGGTAGCAAGTACGATCTCACTCAACGCGATAAATCGCATCCGCAACTTTCGTCACCTGCCACATCTCCTGGACATCATGAACACGAACAATATCCGCCCCACCAGCAACACTAGCAGAGACAGTAGCAGCCGTGCCCCAAACGCGCTCCCGTGGCGTCTTCACCCCAGTAATATGACCAATGAACCTCTTCCGACTGGGCCCCATCAACCAAGGGAAACATTCAAGCCCGGGCATCGCACGCAGCCTCGGCAGCTCCTTCAAGATCTCGAGATCATGCGGCTGGATCTTCGCAAACCCAAGACCCGGATCGAGGATAATGCGCCAACGTCGGATCCCCGCGTCTTCAGCAGCCGCAATGCGCGCGCTCAGCTCAGCAGCCACTTCCGGGATAACGCCGGAAGGGTAGTCGTGCAGGGTTGTCATTGTCTGCGGCGTGCCGCGCATATGCATCAGGATCACGGACTTGCCGATCCGGGCTACTGTCGGCAGCATTTCTGGATCAAGGAGACCGGCTGAGATGTCGTTGACGATATCTGCGCCGGCGGCGCAGGCGGCTTCTGCTACGCTCGCGCGGTAAGTGTCGATGCTGATGGCGATGTTGGCGGCTTCGGGGATGGAGGTGCGGATATGTCGGATTGCTGGCACTACGCGGGCGATCTCTTCGGTGGCTCCAACTGGTGTTGAGCCGGGGCGGGTACTCTCGCCGCCGATGTCGATGATTGTTGCGCCGGAGGCGATGAAGTTGCGTACTGTCTCTGTTATGTAGTTTAGGTCTGTTGGGGCGTGCTTGCCGCCATCAGAGAATGAGTCTGGCGTTAGGTTGAGGATTGCCATGACATGAGTGCTACGCTTGGGGTCTGTTGCATGCAGTGATGGGAATAGTGGCGAGATTGGGGTTGTTGAGATTGGGGTCGGTTCTGGTGGCGGGAGAGCCTTTAGATGTGTGCTGTATGTTTGCGAGTCCTTTCCTGGTAGTGGAGGGTATTCATTTGGGATTAATCTAGATTCATATGGTTAGTTTCGCGTTTTGTATGCCGGCATGGCATGTATAAAGCCATTGGGGGCGTACTGGCTGAGAGGTCGCAATACAAAGTCTCGCTCGAGCATCAGATTGTGTGGGATGTTGAGACGCTCGTGGGAGAAGATCTCCTGATCATATAGTAAAATATCCAGGTCAATAGAGCGTGGGCCTTTATCGATGAGCTTCTTTCTGCCCAGCTCAATTTCAATCAATTGAAGAGCGTCCAAAAGATCCAGAGGTTCAAGGGTTGTTTCCACCTGAAGGAAATTAACAACTGGTTACCAAATTTGGAATTCCCCAACATACCTCGCATACACCATTGATGAATGGATCTTGATCCAGCACATACATCGGTGCGGTTTCGAACAATGAACTTGTTCTTTTCACTTTGATACCAACCCGGTCCATTTCAAGACAAGCTTGCTCAATCAGTTCTACTCGGTCTCCGACATTGCTGCCCAGGGCAATGAAAGCCCGGTGAATGTCTGGACTTGGGAACTTTAAGTTCATCTTGGAGTCAACTGCTTGCGCAGTGGAGAAATTCCTCACAGGCGGGGTCAAATGCAACGTTACTGAACGTCGTGATAGACCCTTTCTGGTGAGAATTCCTGATGCCAATTGGGCTGTATATTCCAATTGGAATTGATAAGGCAACCCTATTGAATATTAGTGTTAGACCAAAGTGCAGACATGCAAATCTAAAAAAGAAAAAAAAAAAAAATGCGGGACAGGCATATTTCCCCATTGGGATGATACGCCGATAAGCGTGGGAGAGACGGGGCTTCTAAGAAGTCGTTGGGCACATACCTAGCTGTAGAGAGGCTATTCTGTAACAATAATATGTCGTCAGATTCGCCATAGCTAATTGATTATTTGGAGGCTTTACCTTGTATGCAATTGTCGATGATCAGCCCTTCTTTTCTGAGCTGCAGCCGATGGCGAAAGTCTTAGCGACCTCCCGATTTGCCGTGGATAAGTGGTGAAAGATGCCGATGGAGGGGCTCTCTGTATTGCCCTGACACTCATGCTGAATAGAGGAAAAAATGTAAGAACACAAGGTAACAGCTTCGAGTCAGGTCTGGTACTCCGTAAGCTTCACGTGGTTTGCCTTCCTCTTGGCGTTGACGCCTCGACGCTTTGACACTCGGGTGCCTTGACACCTGAATGCCTTGATGCCTTAATATTTACAACAATGTGACTTCAAACCCCCCGACTAAAACAGCAGCCCCTATGGGGTTTTGTCAATATAACAGATGTAATATAGTGGGATTTAAGGTATGGTGTACATCTGAGGAAAGGGGATCATTAGTGTGTAATAGTAATATAATTTAATGGTGAGATTTTATATGTAGATTGGATATAAGTAGGCAGTCAAGCAGGCAGTCAAAGAATAGCCCACAACATCTTGAGCTCTCACTTCACTCGGCCTTTCCACTTTATTTGTTCTCCAAAACCTATGCTTCGCCACACTCCAGGCATTTCCTTTCTTCATCCCTTTGACCTTGACTTCACCACACACTTTTTTCCGTTACATTCGTCAACAAGTACTGGTTGCACCTACACGCCCGTACTCTCAGGGTGATAGCGTTGTGATTGATCAGACAGTGCTGGCTTGGTCTCAAAACAAGCGCTCCCCACCCCAACAACTCACCCCGCCCCAATGCCACTTCCTTAAACCAACAACACTGATCACACCCTGATACCGCAGCTCTCAGTTTGACGCCGCTGGCGTCTACCTGATAGCACAAGGCTCAGCTCAACATCACTGCACTTGGTTTAACAGAACTGGCTTCAACACAATACCCTTGCTCAATCCACCACCATTGGCTTCAGGTCGACCACCAGAATGGCTTCTTCTAAGGCTAAGGGCAAGCGACCCCTCCGTCCACAATCCGCTGGAGGTGATAATCCGGCGAAGAAAAAGGTAAGGACACTATCCATTCTCCGAGAATGGGAAGCCTGAACTGACATCATTTATAGAAAGGTTCCCCTGGCGAAGAACCGAAACCCGCGAAAAGGCAGGCTGCCCGCTGTGCCAAGCCGAAAGATTTCGAACAGGTTGGAGACAAGGGTTCGAACTGGGTGAACGTGTATGAGAAGGAAGCTCAGTTGGCCGCATATATCTCCTTCAAGACCACATCGGAGCTTCGGCAATTTGCTATCTCTTGGGTGTGCCTGAGCGCCGAAAGGTACTTCTCGGCAGCAGCGAAGGGATTAGCGAAGAAACAGCCATTCCGCTTCTTGAACACGATCTCCGGAAAACGTCAGATAGAGGCCGTGAAAGACTCCCCGGTGACAGCTTGGCCATACACAGCAGAGAACACGACGGACATCCAAAACAATCAACGAAAGAAGATTGTTGCTTGGTGCTTGGTAAAAATGGCTGCGGACATCGAGACATATAACCAAGCCACTGTTGAGGCCAACAACCTGAAAACGCACCAGGAGCAGACATCATTCCTGGAACGACACAAAGATGTGGCCCGCAAAGATGGTACCAAGCTTGAATTGAAGTTTCCCAAGAAGCCTGTTGGCTTCCCTAAACCATCAATGGGTCCATTTACCGATCTTGGCGAGAACCAGCTCGAAGTTTACAACCGCTGTTGGGAGGTTCTTCGCTACCTGGGCACCGGGTTTCACAGGAAGAACTGGGCCAATCGCTTTCAGTCCGTTACAGTGATTAACAAGGGGCGTTTGGTCAACGACACGCATTCCCCATCGTGGATGAGGGAGAAAGCCCCGGTTCCGAAAGTCTCGTCAAACCTGGGAAATTTCGGCCAAGTATTTGAGTCTGATCGCCTCCCTCCCATCAAAGTGACTATCAACTGGATCCCAATTATCAAGAAAGATGGCACGGACCAACTTCGATTGGAAATGGAACGAGCATTGGCAGAACAAATCACTATTCCCAGCAGAATACAAATCCTGCCATGGGATCCCAGGGTATGTTCTAGAGACGCTCAATTCCGCGATGAGATTCGGAGGCTGTTCAACTGCAAAGAGCTTGGAATCGATATTCAGACTATGCGCCTGGAATACTATGATGGCAAGTGGCGTATGAAGATTGATATGAACGCACTGGAGGGGCATTGGAGGCATTTACGAGACATCATGTCAGACCCGGGAAATTCGGATTTTACATTCACGGTGACAATGGAGTCATTCGATCGGGATGATCCTACAATTGACATCTTTGAAGACCCGCACAACGCGCTGAATCTAGGCAACCTCCCGGCACTACTCAGCGTTGACAAAAGTCCAGATGGTCATGAAGGCGCGGGGGTTGAGCCCCCCTCTAATGCTCTAGTACTTGAGAAATCTGTTCAGTTTGCTGAGGCTAGAGCGGATGGGATACCCTCCTCTGCTAAACCTCGGACTTTTGAAACCACCCAAGAGCAAATCGATTTCTACGACGGTTTCGATATCCAGGATTTGGCCACAGACAGCTTGCAAGGCCGAATTGCGTGGCAGGAACGTCTGATTGACACCATTACCGCATTCCCAAAGGCCAAAGAAAACAAAACTCAATCGCTTAAAAATGTCGGTGTGTCCGAGAACGAGAAAAATGCTCTCCAGAGGGCGGTGCAAGACGCCCACCACGCAAGCGAAGCGCTGATACAACCCAAGGTAACAAAACCCCGACTTTACAGCGTAATTTAATCTAATTATTTTTACAGGTGGATGACGACTATTACACCCTACATAGCGCATTCTCGGGGTCGAACACTAGAGCAGGACCTTGTCTTGATCTATGCCTGGACCTCCTTGTCTGCGAGAAAAGAGCCGACAAGTATCATTCGTTCCTGCTTGAAGGCGAGACGGCTTGTGACTTTTACGACTACCAAATTACTGGGGCCGTTGGAGCTATCCTCAAGTTGTTTGGATCGATTGATACTACGCGTCTACTCGAGGCGACTGCGTTCAACCCCATGGATCGCCGGGCAGAGAAGGCTTTGAGTGCAGGAGAAAAGCTTCAAGATCTCAGGATTCATGGAGCAATGATAGCTGACGGAACTGGGTTTGGCAAGACAAAGCAATGCTTGTTGGCAGCCATGCTCTTTGCACTTCTTACGGTTGAAAACAAACCCATGCTTCTGCTTGTTCCAGCCTCCCTCATTTACCAATGGGTGGCAGAGATTAGAGATCAATGGCCTGGTCTCAAACCGGTTCTTTCATACTCGCGGCTGCATATTACAGACTGCCAGGAACTGAGCAGAGAACAAATGCTCAATTTACAGTTTCCCATGGACCTCGAATATTTGCTCGACAACCAAAATGTGGCAGCAAAGCGGGCGGTAATTATCACATCGTACGAGACTCACAAGTCTCGGACAACGTGGCGAGTACCTGACGCTGTCGAGAATAGACCCAAGCATGCTGCCAAACAACGTAAGACGAAGAATCCACTGAACAAGATGATTGGCCTTCGTACTAGGCATGATTGGAAGTTTGGCCTCTTGATTGCGGATGAGGCCCATGAGATGAAGAACAAAAGGTCAGTTCTCTGGGGAATTCTGCAGATGCAGAAGTATCCGGCTGTACTGTTTGCAACGGCCACACCAATGTTCAATGCAATCCGAGTAAGCCACGTCCTATTACACGCTCAAAACTCGGCTGAAACATTTACTAACATTGATAGGATCTTCTTGGCCTCGTGGACCTCCTTGGCCTCAATGCAATGAAGGATCTTTCTGATCAGACGAAGGGAACTCCGGACGCCATTACGCTTAAGAAATTGCAGAAGCTGAACCTATCCCAGCTCAAAGCCGAGTATCAGCAGCTGGATCCAAAATCTCCTCTCAGATTGATGATCCTCGATGTGAAGCTTTTGCGTCGGGTCATGCGCACGAAACGAGAAGAACGACATGCGGCAGTGGCCCAGTTCTTTGCGCTGGTGCTAGATACGATAGCAATTCAGCGATCGCAGGGATCTTCGCTGCCAATGTCTGACGGATCTGCGGTGCCAATCAGAGACAAGTTCAAGCAGATAATCACAAAGACTATACTGGCCCCTTTCAACAACCTCGAAAAATGCGAGTATCAGGTTCAGCACAAGATTTATGCCCTGTGAGTATCTCCCCGCACACAGTACATATAACGGTCGAAATTTGTTCTCACTAACCTTGACTATATAGCAAATATGTCCAGGAAACTGCGAACCACAAGCCTGAAATGGACACCGTCGAGGTGCCCGGTGAGCAATCAACATACAGCCTTGCAGGAGTGAAGCCTCTCCGGGCCTTGGAAGTGTTAGCCTGCTCCACCAAGCTTGCGCGGTTGGATATACGATACAATGCAACGGGGGGAAATACACACATTGCCCAACTTGCAGAATGGCGGGACCAAGGACTCACTGCTGAATGGATACATCGTGTCGTTCGGCAGCCAGGTGAACTGACTTGGCCTATCAGTAGTGCCACAGAGTTGATTGCCTTCCTTGCCACCGGATCGCCACGTTTGCGGGCTATCTTTCAGGTGATACTGAATTACAACATCTTGTACCCCGTGGATAGCGCCAGGTATGGCCATCACCAAAAGGCAATGATTGTGGAGTCTTCTCTGCTGTCTGCATGGTACCTGGAGGTCGTCTTGAACACTGCATTGATCTGCACCCGGGTCATGCATTCAGGCCTAAACGAGGAACAACGCACGAACCTTGTACGGGATTTCAATAATCCCACCAGCGGGCTCAAAGTCCTGATAATCACATACAGTATTGGGTCTGTGGGCCTAAACCTCCATGAGGCCTGCAATGTCGTCATTCTATCCACTCCTGGCCGCAGCTGGAGCCACGAGGCCCAAGCTTTCGGCCGCTGCTTAAGGGTAAGCTACACTTCCTCGAAATATTTCTCTGGCTAGCTGGAGACTACATTACTAATACTTTACACATTACTAATACTTTACAGATAAACTCTTTGTTCGACCTAAAAGTGTTACGAATTGAAGTTCCGCAATCGCACGATCAATACCGTAATGCGAGACAAGCGGAGAAGGCCAGTCTCCAGCTAGCGATCAATGCGCGTGATCCACCGATTGAATCGCTGCTTCTGAAACTTCTTCGGCAGCTGCAGGTCGAAGTTGATGAGTTCCGCAAATCCGATAGGGCAAGGGACCTCATGAAGGAAAAAGCTGCCATGGATAGAGAATACGAGAAAGAACTTGATCGCTTTCTCAGACTGAAGGAACTCCAAAAAAAGTCAAAGACCAGGAGCAAAGTGGTAGCTAAGCCAAGTGCCGGGGAAGCAGAGTCTACTGAGGAAGAAGTTGAGCTTGCTGAGGAAGACGACGGGTCTGGCGAGGAAGACGACGGGTTTGGCGAGGAAGACGACGGGTCTGGCGAGGAAGAGGAGGAAGACGAGTCCGATGAGGAAGAAAAAGACCTCTACTCAAGCCTCCTCAATCCCAGCCAGGCCACCACGAAAGCAACCGACGCAGACATTGAAAAGTTCAAGGAAAAGATGCGGTGGAAGTACTTTACGCAGGTAAAGCAGCCGAACGACGAGACGCGATACCAACTGGCTCTGTTTAATATTCCAGCTGGCAAGAAATGGACCACGGACGATCTTCATGACCCAGACCACCCAATTTATTTCGAGATCGGTCTGAGATTGCTGTACAACAAGCTGCGGGATTTCAAAGGCCTACATTTGGGGACTTCTATTCATGTCCACTACTCCAGCATCTCACAGCAGCATCAGGATCGACTCGAGAAGATCATCAAGGATTTGGCGGACGAAGAAACATCCGCACGCAAGGTCGAGCCTCGAAAGGAAGACTTCGATCACCTCGCAGAAGATTCCGATGGAAATTGATGAAAGAGATGGACACTGGACTGCTGTTGAGCGGGGCAAACACCTGGCCAGGGAGCTGATGAGAAAAGACCACAAAACATTATCATTATTAGGGACGTCAAAAGCTACCAAATGGTATTATCGTTATTTTCTCTTTTCACTTTTTAAACTATTGAGAGAGTATGCAATGAAGGTTCGAGCATGAACATTGCATCTATTTTGGAATTGTGTTCCTCAATTTTAGGGACACAGCAACCTCTTTTTTTTGCCTGGCAGAAAATACACATGTAAGGTACCCGGACCGTGTGGGCCTCTCACTAGGGTTAGTAAGTTAAGTATGCCACGCGGACATATCTCTCTCATTGGATGCTGCCTCATATACTAACAAGAATAGTCGGCCGCTTAGGCGGCCTTGTGATGTAATTTAGTGGTCTTTTTAAATGTAAATAAAGGCGGAAAATACATACTCTACACAAAAAGTATTTGATTTCAACTTCTCTTATTCAAACCGGCGTGTCTTTGGAAGACTTCAATATTACTAAAAACCAATTACATAGTTCCCGAGCCCCGGCTGGGATACACCAAGGTTGTAAAGTGGGAGTGGGTCCATAGACCGTCTGGAGGTACTTCTCGACATATCATGCTATTGCCTCGCGATATATATATCCTAGATAACTAGGTACAGGTAGACAAAGTTTGGGGCTCCTTCGACTTATACGAAACTTAGATCTTTTCTTACTTCTCGGAGGCTGAATATGCCGCTTATCGGGAGGTATAGAGGTAGACTTAGGGACTTATAGTCGCAATGTCATTTTGTTAGCACAATCTATTCTGAATTTCGTGTCGTATTGTTGACAAGCCCCTACGTCTGTGCTAGAGCTGCACCAGCAAGGAAACATTGCCGTAATAACATAATTAGTGTAGCCGAGAGATCGCGCGGCTCCGTCTTAATATAGGAGGTAGATAACAGTATGACTAGGGAGTAGTCGACGGCCTATATACCTCTAATATATACCTATCGAAGAAATATAGTTTCATAATAGTTGCTAATAAACCCATATATGCAATTCAGATCCTTCATATATTTAATCGGCTAGGCAAGCAAATAGCGAAGCATAATTTCCTCTCTATACACCTCGCTTATTTGATATACGGATACCTAGGGCACCTTAAGTTCCCTAACAACCTTTAGATAAGCATTAGAGGTCATTATAATGCTATTAGGCGTTTTCGGATAAGGGTCTCTAAGGCACTTAAAACCCGCAAACTGTAGATCGATTGACTGGGCCCTTAGGATTTTTCCAATCATTTCATCCTACCGTATAATTGAAAGCACCCTGAAGACCATCTCGTCGCTAATGAGGTGGGATTCAGCCTTAGGGCTGGCTAATCTTAGGGTGTACTTGATCACCTTAGTGCTCCATCTCTGGCCTTAGATGCGTATTTCGACAAAACGGAGAAAATTGATCTAAGGACGGAGCTCGCCCAAATAATAAAGATTGTGGAGGGCGTTGGATTTGGTATGGTTCGGGCCTTACCTGAGCGGAGGAAGGGCTTGAGCAGCCACCTCCCTTACGCGGGCTTGCTTTACCGGCATATTGTCCGAATATACAGACAGAATTGAGCTTAAGGATCCTGGCGTTGGAGTTGCACTTGTGAGAAGAGTAGAAATTGGCTGAAAATCCAGGTTGATGAAGTTCAGAGTAATACTGGGGGAAAAAACGGAAGGTACTTAACACCCTAAGTAGGTGCTATGTTTTTGCAACTTTCGTGTCGCTCTTTCTTCTCTATCAATTCCAATCAATAATTGCTTAAGTCGCCGTAATACCCCACCAAGACGTGACCCTATCAAGGTGTATTTTAGTTTTCTATAACAAATGTTAAGACAGAGGATGTCATGACACGCACTATATATAACGGAGCCTGGACTATCTGAGCGTAATGCTCAGATATAGTGGTCTTTTTGGCTTAGTGTGTAATTGGCCAGTCCAGGGGCGGTTGTAACAGAGGACCTGCATCGCATTCGCTGTGACTCGTTTAATGGCCATGTGCAACTTGGGGGCGACCATGAGAATGGTAGACTACATTGACGAAGGGGCGTTGGAAAAGGAAGGTCGATTGAACTGAGCAAGTTATAGACCCTCATGGCTCTGGCCCTATCCATGGTATTGCAGCTTATCCGATCGCCGTTAGCGCTAGCGCAGTATCTATAACATAGTATTTACAGTCATTGTTATATTCAGTTGTTGTTAGGATACTACGTCTCCACACGATACATGTATCTATCTTCGTAGACCATCCCCTTACCCTATGTTTATACTCAGACACCTTCCATTGGTTCCATCTCACGGCTCAGTGCGCTTAAGGCATCCACAACCCGTTCTTCATCCCATACTGCGTTATAACCATGTAGATGAATGAAACCTAGATGTAGTCAAAGCTCGACAGCGAAACTAATCAGAGCTCTGTAGCGTAAGGTACTAAGGGTTCAGGATTCGACCCTATTCGCCTAACCTTGGAGGCTGCGTCTTGATTGCTATTTCATCTTGACTGACCTGATTCCTCCGCATTATTTGAA
The DNA here is from genome assembly GCA_019190355.1 of Penicillium palitans. NCBI lineage: Eukaryota > Fungi > Ascomycota > Eurotiomycetes > Eurotiales > Aspergillaceae > Penicillium > Penicillium palitans. The sequence goes on from JAHAQQ010000086.1 coordinate 59,955, forward strand.
TAAGTCTGACAGCGTCGATTGATTAAGAAACGACATTTTATAGCCGAGCTATATCGGAACTTCAATTTGCCGTTTTGCATGGCGCCGAAGCGCTGGCTTGACACCTTTAGAGACCACCCAGCCTCTCCACCCCTAGCGTTAATATTGTGATAAAACCTCGTCATGACCCACTTCGAAAGCTTACGTTGCGGCAAAGTCACTTGACTACACGAGAACGAGTACGAGCAGCCATATCAGGCCTACAATAGCACATGCACAGATAGAAAATAATGGAAGGTTAATTCTTTAGCTACCGAGTAACAGACCGAAGTTAATAATATACCTCGAGTTCTGCCGAAAAGCCCCCCCGGAGCGGGTCATAGCTAACACCCGGGATCCCTGCATGACAGCGCCAGGGATCAATACTCAATTTCGCACTTGTTCATTGCAACCTTGGAATACACATTTGACTTTCTTAGTGACTTCGCCGTTCACCAAGTCCACCCTGTAGTATCCTCGGCCCAATTTGTCTTCGGAGATGGCTTATCCAAACGAAAAAGAACATAGTACTTGTCATGCCACTTTTCGTTTGTATCAGTACGGCCTGCGCGTGAAAACCCCGAGAAATGCCTAATTGCCGTCAGCTTATAATATTCGCTATTCAATAACGGATAGAGCGTACATATCCCCGGTTTCCTTATCGTAGATGATCTTCGACATGGTTGACATACGCGGTAGGTAACCATACTTCTTCAGCTTTCTGATTCTCATGTCAATCAAGAGCACGCTAGGCAGAGAGTTCGGTAAACTTACGGAAAGGCTTCACGAAATTTGTTGCGGATTGCTTGGCGTGACTTGGGATCTTGCTCCCAAAATTCTTCTGCGTTTAGGGGCTCTCCCGGGACTTTATTCCAGACCACATAAGTGATATAACCCCCCGGAACGATACTATCTTCGCTCTGCTTTCCCTCTTGGTAAGCAAGGAGGTCAGGGACAACATCGCATTCAAATTCCTTAAGCGCTTTCAAAATTGTTAACTCAACGTGCGGCTGTGGCTTAGCAGCCTGCTCTCGTCGAATTTGCCGGCTCTCATGTTGAGTGCCAGTGACAGGAATTTGAAGATAAATCCGCATAAAAGCCTTCTTACTAGGAGTTCCCTTGGGATAGCAGAGAAACTTAGCAGCTGCGAACGGAAGTCCAAGGCCATCGGTAACGTCCTGCTGCGTCATCGGCTGAGATCGTTCGGAGAGCTTCTTCTCGATCACCCAGGTTTGGTGGGACATATAGAGAGGCGGTTCGGATGGTGGATCGATAATGACGTCCGTGCCTTCGAGGCCGCATACGAACTCTGCAGTTTCGGGATTGGACATACTGGCTTGATCAGATTTATGACGATGGAAAAGGTGCTTTGTTGGCGAATAAAAGCCTAGTGGAGCTGGCGTTTGGATGGGAGTGAAGAAGGCAAGAGTTGTTGGGAAGTGATCAGAGAAGTGTAAAGCGTATTTGTCTTCCGGATCTACGTATCCCCAGTTTATGCTTTTTTACCGCCTTCGGTTTGTCTACTCCAAGATTATAGCGTTTTAGTGTAGATTGTATTGAATGGTGGAAGATAAGTCTCCATAACAGAAAACGATCGAACAAGGAAAGAACATGGCGAAGTATGGGCGACAGATCTATCTCGCACTTTTACCAATTTTGAAAGATTCAGGCAAATAGAACCGTAGAAAATCTTCAGAATAGGTGAATCAGAAGATGTAGTTAAATGTCAGTTTACAAATTCCTCGGTAAAATCCAAGCTCCTTGACACCAAAGTCGAAATGATGAGAGCTGCCAGTAGCCCTTATTGTGAATTTGCGTCGGTGGCTATACTTTGATATAAAGAGACACCTACTAAGACTCATAAAGAGGCGTCTAAAAATGCACCTAGAGAGGCAGTGAAAAGACGACTAAAAGAATAGCTAAAAAGACACCTGGAAAGAAACTTAAAAATGTACCTAATAAAAGGATGGCCAGAAAGGTACCCAAAAAGACTGTTAGAAAGACCTCAGTGAATAGTATTGTCGGATCATCCCATGGATGTCGAGCTGTTTGCTAGCAAACTGAACGATTGTTTGTCAGATTCGGGGTATAAATACCCTGCTTCCCATAGATTAAATGAATAATGATTCCTCTTTCTCTCTCTTCCCGATCTTGTTAACACAAGCTATAACAAGTGTACGTCCAATCATCTCCAAAACACAATGTTCAGACTTCAAAAGCTGATTTCTGAGGACAAGGTCTTGTATCCTGAGCATAGGATCAAGTAGGGTCATGTTACAACCTGCCCTGGCGAGTTACTAACTAGGCCAAAAAGACTATATCTGAGCGTTACGCTCAGATAGTCCAGGCTCCGATATATATAGTGCGTGTCATGACAGGTCACCACCAAAAAGTAATGATTGTGGAGTCCTCTCTACTATCCACATGGTACCTGGAGGTCATTCTGAACACTGCAATGATCTACACCCGGGTCATGCATTCTGACCTAAGAGGAGCAGCGCACAATCCTCATACAGAAGTTCAATAATCCCATCAGCGTGCTCAAAATCCTCATTATCACATACAACATTGCATCTGTGGGCCTAAACCTCCATGAGGCATGTGCCTTGCCATTTTACCCGCTTCCGGCTGCATGGGGCCACGAAGCCCAAGCCTTCGGGCGCTGCCTCAGAGTACGCTACACTCCCTCATAATATTCCTCAGGATGGCTATAGACTGCATTACTAATTCTTTACAGATACATTTCTTGTTCAACCTAAAAGTGTTCCGAATCTTCCACAATGGCATGATCGATTCCGCAATGCGAGACAAGCGGAAAAGGCTAGTCTTCAGCCAGTAATCAATGCGCGGGATCCATCAATTGAACCTCTGGCTGCTTCTAAAGCCTCCTCGGCAACTGCGGGTTGAATTTCGAGGAGGAAAACGAGTCTAATGAGGAGGAGAGGGACCTCTGCTCAAGCCTCATTGATCTCAGCGAGGCCGCTGATTTGGCGATTGACGCCGATATCGAAAGATTCAAAGAAAAGATGCGTTGGAAATACTTTACGCAGGTCAAGCAGCCAAATGATGAGACGTCATATCAATTGGCTCAGGTTGATATTCCGGCTGGCAAGAAGTGGAATGCAGACGACCTTCACGACCTAGATCATCCGATCTATTTCGAGATCGCCCTCAGACTGTTGTACAACAGGCTGGATGTTTGGATCGCTCATAGGTCATATGATATATGCCCATAGTAGTAGACTAGTCTCCCCTTCCCCTATGTATTCTAAAACTATCATCATCACTACAATACATTCATTATTGTGACTTCATCTACTTGCCTATAGATCTCAACCCTAGGGAATTCGAAAAGCTTGCATATGGGAACTTTTACCAATACCCACCACTACAGCCTCTTCTAGCACCATTAGGATTCGCTCAATTTCCGAATACCCCTGTTAGGAACCATGGCGAAAGATCTCCTCTCTTCCGTGGTGGGGTGGGCTCGGAGTGTACCGGGATCTGCCGAGGTGAAGACATGCGATGATCACATCTGCCTAGCAAGCTGCAACGTTGGCCCTTTGAAGATAATACTTACTCAGTAAATACTTTCTATTAGAAGCTGCAATTGAACATAAGTTAAAGAAAGAGAAGGGTTCCAGGGAGCAAAAGTAAGTCTCAGCCAAAACCCCGATCAACTAAGTTGTAGTCTGCTTATCTCTAGACTTTGCGCGGCTGAGAGAACTCCAGGTAGTTGACTATATAGGGGAACTCCATCGGAAATTGTGGAATGTCGAGAAAGCCTCGGGAAGACTCTAGTTGTGTTGTATACTATACAATACCCAACCCTATGAAGTTGAGATCACACCCTAGGAGAAGCCGTAGAGAATAAGGTCACAAATTAGACTGCCATATATTAAATGTTACAAATCCAATATGCCAAGCGCCACTGGGAACAAACGCGAATCGGCTTATTTGGGATACACCACTGAGTAGAAGTTATTGATAATAGTAGACAGTGCCCTACCTTTTAATATTGGGCAATAGAGACGAAGATATCAGCTAATCCTCTCTTCCAGCCCTGGAGGGCTGCCAGGTACGCTGACCTAATAAGATACTGGGACAAAGAAGCTTCCTAGGTTGCCCCACCCTTTCCAGTTTCCCGAGTCTTTGAGTGTTTCTTTGCTTTCACAACACCCCTCTCCACTGCCCAAATCCCCCAGATTCTTCTCCATCCCTTCATATTACAATCGGGAGAAAGGTACCTAGGTATTTGCCACTTCCTATACATAAGCGTTACTATTTCATATTTTCCAAGCTAAGGACTGCCAGAAGCCATGAGTACAAACCTTCCAGAGACCGAGCCCGTGGAGCAACTGTTCCTAGATCTCCCAATCCAAGATATCCTTAACAATAATGCCGGGATGCAGATCAAAGAGCCCTGTTCTAGCATATATGTCAAAGCCATACGTGATGGAAGATTTGGCGACGCTGTGTGGGCACACTATCACATCAGTGGGGATGTGGTGTATGGAATCGTCGACAATTCAGGTGGCAAAGCCGTGCTTGGTATTGTTAGGGAATATGCGGTTCATTAAAGGGTGAATGAAAAGAAGGAATTTGCTAAAGCTATTTCTTTCAACGCGAAAACAAGCAGTGAAGATGGACACACTGACGTAATTGAGGTTATGATGAATATCGCAAAGCACCATCCCGACCTTAAAGTAGGGCTTGAGCAGCGGTGATGAAAGTGAAAAGCAAAATCGTTCAGAACAGATCGAGAGCCACAAACAGAATTTTCAACTATATGAAACATGTTGATATTCGAAGTAGTCCCTCTCCCTAGAACAACTTTGTCACTCTGGGCGCGCGAATATGTTTTCTTTGCTCATATGCCGGCTGCTTACTTTTCTTGTATTGCGATCGAGTTAGTCTTCAACTCACCGGTTCTTGTTGCAATTTTACTACCGGCTGGGGCAACACTGACAACTCATCAAGGCCCACCATCATGGTCGGCTTGATGTATATTCTCGGCAGATTTGACGACATAGCACTCCTACAGGAAAAATTACAAGTGGGACAGTTTCGGGGCTAGTGTAGCGAGGATGTTATCTTAGTGTGGAAGTTTTATAACCTCTACTATAAGGGCACCGGGTCAGCTCACCGTGACCTGCGCACTATTAGTAATCCTTTTTGTTTACCTAGGTAATCTTGAAGAGTGCTTAACCGACCTTACTTCCATTCAATGGCTCTACCATCTACAAGCTGATCTATATGAGTTTATAAGTTAGGGTTAACATTTTCGAGGAAGGGAAGGTGAAAGTCTGGGTCAAACCTCGGATAGTCTCTGCCGCGGATGAATTCGGTAAGAACAGGAACTTTCTGCCTAGCGAACAGTTTTATACATAGGAAGATCGACACGACGAAAATTCATAAAGGTTATTCCTAGACCAACATAGGCAATTGCTTCGTGCTAAATTAGGTTTTTCAAAAAAGCCTATAACGGTCTTGGACTAGGACCTCTAATGTTAACCCGCTGTTTTGTGAGAAAGAGGTGGCTGGAATTTATAAAGCGTTGGCAGCGAATTAATTTTGCATATAATTAGAATCAAAAGTGACGTTGAAAGAATCCCAAAAGTCAAGGAAAGATGTATCATCCAAAAGTGCGTTGAGGGCATCGTCGCTGACTGTGGGAAGTATGGCTGATGATTCAGGGGGTTCCACGCGTGAAGTAACTGGATCAGATACATCCGTATTTCGCGGGCTCGACTCAATCAAGAAGTGGTGGCGTATTTTGTTTATAGCGACCAAGAAAACGCCTCGGTACAACGCAGCCGCTGAGTACGTATCCTGAAAACTTTCCATGACCATCATGCATAGCTCTAAATTGTTGAAGCCTACACGACGCATAAGAGCATCTGTAGATTTGCAATTATGGAGGTGGATATGCATAGCCGGTATTAACAGCGTAGGACTATACGCGATTATAAGGACTGGTTAGCAAGTGATGTAGAGATACAACTGCCGGCGATAGGGCCCCGGGGGTATGAAGAACTTACGTCATCGGTCCGGCAAAGGCGAGAAGTTTTTCTCGCACAAGGTCATTGAGAATAGAGTTGGATTGCAATGCCGCTGTGTCCAGCTGGCTTCGTATCTCACTTTGCCATGCCTTCACATGGGCAGGTAGAAGGTGTTCCGGGACCCTGGTGATATAAGGGGAGTAGAAAGTGACCAAAGCAGCTCTGTCACCGTAAGAAACAAACCAAATCACGAAGAAGAGATAAAAATTGATACTCACTGGTAATGCAGTTGTAAGTGGTATATATAAAAAGCCGCCAAACGACTTTGTTCATGTCCAGCTCTATCTGGTATCCGGAATTGCAAGAGCTCCGTTTTGAGGGAATCGAATTGTTGGATCGTTGGGCTTGAGCCCAAAGGCTTATAGCTAAGTGCGAGGATTTTACCCAAAAGCTTACTCAAATTGAGCAGAATGATCCAATACTCAGCCAACTCAGGTAAGTCGTTGGGGATATAAGTGCTGGTAATTGACGATGGTAGCTCAGCAACGTCACCCAGCAAATCAGCGGCTGAAGGCATCGGTTGGTCACAATCGTCAAGATTTATTCTCATGGGTCGCCCTAGCGTTAGACTTAACCAGCGGTCTCGGAAGAAGCAACTCCACCAAAGACGGCGCCAGATAGGACGCAGGCGACTAGGAAAGGCCGAATTGACCTTGGCTGAATCCGGGTCTCGATGTAAACCCAAAACTTGACAGAGGCTAATCGCAATTCCTATCCAGTACCATGGTTGGGTGTGGCCATCTTCTTTTGAGTGCCAGAATGCCATGAGGAGGGCTGATTGTGTGAGGACTACCCTGTCCGTCTCGCCGCCATTATCGTACATGCACTAGAATTTCATTAATTGTTGGCAACAAAGTAAATCGATTAAACCAATCACCTTCGCGCGAGAATACATGGCCTTTTTCATCTCCTTACGGGAGGAATAGCCTTCGAGCAACCAAATATCCTCACCAACAAACTATGAATGAAGAGATTAGACAAACGTAGCCAGGTGTATGAAAGATTGACCTACATTTGTTGCCGCAAAGAACATGCTCCATAGTAACAGTAAATTCCACTCGTTGGTTTGAACACCTTGATTGCAATTGAAGAATACTTTGACATCAACTATCGGGAGGATAGGGTGTATATGATGAAAATACGCGCGGAGAAGTTCGGTCAAGGTGTTTTTCTGTGGCATGGTGAACGCACCCTTATATTGAAGGAATTCGCGATCCTGGGTAGATAGCGAAGCCGATATATTCGGTGAAAGCAAAATATGCCTTGGCACAGTCTCGTTTGGTTGTGTGAAGACATCGAGAATGGATGTGTATCCTGGAGACTCGCCTGTTACGAAAATCAGTTTCACCAGTACTCAAATAGCAAAGCAAGAAGATTCTGAGTAGCTACGATACCAGTGTAGAAAGGGACCTGGCCAGTTTTGTTATCCTGCCCCAAGACGGTTGAGGATATCTCGACACCAGTCGACTCGGCTGCGTCGTCATGTCGCTCAGTGATAGAACGAAATGTTCTATCATCCCTAGGAGAGTCTAATCGGTCTGTCTGAGGGGCCCGTGATACGATATTGGGGGTTTCTCGGTCCATAGGGGCTAAAGGATGCGATAGAAGTATACTGCTTGGCTCGGCACTTGGCTGGTCAACCTGGACAGTCTCCCGAGGAGGACGAGCGGCAAGTGATCCAGTCTGTTGTTTTCTATATTATGGAATAAGTATTAACCCATATAAAGCGATTTCTCTCGTTTCGATCGTGCGGGTGTTGTCGTGCTAACCTTCGCCGCTGTCTCTCCCTCACGATGCATTCGGCTCTGTCCTGAGTACAGCCGGCACAGGGGATGCCGGTGACAGAAACGCTGCAGCGCACTTTGCGTTCACGGCAATTTTGGCACGCAACAGCCGACCGACGGTAGCGTTGTGGTGTCATTATCAAGGTGTTTTAGAACCGAATTTTGTGCAAGCATCAACGTTTCTTCGGGTAGCCGAGTATCCCGGAACGGGGTCACGTGGAGTATGCCGCGGTAAATTATGCTGTACGCCACAGTGACGGCATTATTACACCCGGTTTTATCGAACATTTAAATATTCTGCATGAACTTGCTACAAATAGCTAACTAACATCCCGAGTTACTGGCTTGCCACTCCAGACACCCATGTCAACAATATCTACATAAATATACTGATAGTACTCTAAGATGGTTATTGTTACTGTTACTGTCATTGAATATTTTGGGTGGGTTTTGGGTCTCGGGCCGAAACCTGCAGCCTTGGCAAGATTAGATTCGTCATTCCCCACTCAAATCGACACTATCCTATCACAGACTTCCCCTATCACATTCCTACTCAATTCGAAATCTGAACCCTTGTTCTCAATACCAAAGTATTATAGGCAAAGGCGACTTTTGAGAATCGCATCAATCAATACAAGACAACCAGCTTTGAATATCGGAAAAGAATAGTAGGCAATTTAGTTACCCTATGAGGAGGTTCAAGAAAGCACAGCTTCTTAGTGGCTCATGACAAGGCAAAGGATACAAGGGAGTGTATGGTTTAGGAACTGTATAATCTATAAAACAACTTAATGTACATAACTTCTCAAACCAATCTCTATAGTCAGAGTTTAGGGAAATAAGGCGTGCAATAGCGACTGACAATTAGGAAAATGTCATTTATAGGAGACCGATTCCAGTGAAAGCACGAGTCTCATCAGAGTAGATGACCTTCTTCTTCTTGCCCTCTAGGTCACATTGGTAGATGCTGCCACCAAGATCGGTCATGTAAATGTGACCGTTCTTAGTATCGAGCTTCAAGCCAATTGCCTCGTGGAAATGCTTGGTGAGAATCTCACGCTTCTGCGAAGAAGTCTCCACCAAAAGGCCAGATTCAGTCAGTTGAGCCCGGTTCAACGTGTTGCCGAAGGGAAGCTCGCCGCGGTCAGTCCAGTAAAGCTGAAGAGTGTCTTCCCTCAACTCAAGATCAACTGGCTCGGGCAGACCCGCCACAACACACTGGATATCGTCTCTTGTCTTGGAGGACTGGCCACTAGGCATCTCAATATTGGCAGTGAATATACGGCCCTTGCCGCCCTTGGAGAATCCTTTCTGCGTCCAGAAGAACTTGCCCAGCTTGGGGGACACAGTGATGCCGACACACCACTTAGAATGTTCTGGGACTTCCTGGGAATATCCAGATCCACGGTTATCGATTAACAAGTCCAGAGAAGAACCGTCATAGTTGCATCGGAAAACACGGAGACCTTCACGGTCGCAGAAGTAAATCTTCTTGTGTTCCGCCACAACAACAAGTTGCTTGGGAGTGTTCACCACACCAGAACGAACAATTTGGCGAACATCAGTTCCGTCTGTCTTGGCAGAGTAGACGGAACCATCATCCTTCCCTGGGATACCCATAGTGGTCCAGAACATCCGATCACTCTCATAGTCGATATCAATGCCGTCCGGATAATTCTGCTTAGAAGCCAGAACCTGCTTGAGCTTTCCGTCCAGAGTAATTTCAAGAATTTCACCCTGTGTAGGACCAGGCGTATCGGAAGAAAGGCCAATATCGAGGACAACAATGCGGGGTCCATGGGGGGTGGCTGTAGTATCGACGGGAGAGTAAAGACCTCCATTGGTACACTTATTACCCAGCTTGTCGTGGTCCAGATAATTCTTTTTCAAGAAGTCAACGGTATGTTCAGAAGACAGGCCGCGCTCGTGAATGTAGTGGCCCTCAATAAAGGCAACGGTATCAAGGCCGACATCTAATCACCCAAATTTTAGCTCTTGATGGTAGTGTGACGAATTGGGCCTGTACTCACTGTCCATCATCTTGCAAGGGAGGCTGCGACCCTTGACAAACATCTCCTCCCACATAGCGTCAATTTCTTCCGGAACAGAGACTCCCTCTGAGAGAATAGTCAATGTCTCACGCTTCACAGCAGCCCAAAGACGGTTGAAGATAAAGCCGGTAGACTCCTTCCTGGCAACATATGGCGAAGTTGCTCCCTCCCTGGTTCGTTCGACCAAGAAGGGGAAAATTGCGGGATCCGTAAAGCCGTCGGTCATAAGTTCAACAATCATGCAGGCTGGGGGCATGTAATAATGCATGTTCAGAATCTGAGACTTCCTAGCCGCAGAGACCTTCTCAAGCATTTCGGAGGATTTGTAAGAAGAAGAGTTGGAGGCCAAGATACAATCCGTAGGAGACAATGCGTCAAGCTCAGCAAAGGTATCGATCTTCAACTGGATCTTCTCCGGGACAGCTTCGATAACGAGCCAAGCATTTTCGACAACAGACTTCATATCTTCAAATGCCTCTGCCTTGCCAGGAGAAATTCCGGTCTTCTCAGCGTACGAGGCAACATTCTCCTCGACATAGGTAACACAGTCGACACGTTGTTGGGAGCTAGGGTCGCGAACTCGCACGTTATATCCGGCAGAGGCCCATATGCATGCTATGAACAGCGATTAGATTTCCACTTCAAAGCACCTGAGAAGGAATGGGAGTCCTATACCAATTCTACGACCAAGCACACCCGCACCAAGGATGGCAACAGGCCGGTTGGCGTAATCTGTGGGCTGCTGCCAAGGGACAGTAAAAACAGTCATATTCTAGAAACTGAGTGGAGAAGGGTTATTGTGTTGGACTTTGATTGAATTCCAGATGAGTGTGCACATTGAATAATATGACCGAAGTGACAAGTTTAGTTATATACTAAATGCTCCATGTCCCCCATTTCCACCATCCGGGCAATAGGTTCGGAAGGACGACTTGTAAGCGAGGAAGAATCGGCTTCGGCTAGGAATACACAGATGCCGAGAGACCCGTGGCGTGGCGCCGGCCCGGGAAGATCTTCATATTCTGGTGGAAATAAAGTTATTACCGAAGTTCTCCACATGCCGATCCACCATGAACTTTTAAGTGTCTGTCTCTCAATGTCGGGCCGACGGGAATTTTCAGCTAATATCAGATTTCCTATTGGCCGCGGCGCATTAGCCAATAATGATCAATATCTCCAGGCTAGGTAATATACACTTGCTCATTTGTTGCTGTGCTAGCTTCCAATTAAGTACTATGCATGGACAACAGCCTTCTATCTAGAGATTGTCCTAGAAAGTTACGAAGGGGCTATGAATGGCTTAGAAAAACGACGATTGGCTAGTCTGTTGGAACGGTTGATTTTTCAATCCATATCATACAACAGGGTGACTGGTGGTAAATAAATCCTTGCATTCCAAGTTGCTCACCTGTACTGGTGTGAGGACCCTCCAATAGCGCATGAATACCTTGGATATTCCTAACTTTGAATTTATCTAAAGTGTACCTGTATCGTACTGTGAAGTAGTTACATTATCGTCAGTCTCGAAGTGAGATGCACCCAACGCTGAATGGATGGACCATGTTTGGTCAATCTACAACTATCAAGCTACTATTTAGATAATCTCTCTTTCCAAATCCATCTTCTTGCAGCTCAGGACCTCGGTTGGGGCCTTAAAGCTGGATATTATAAGCAGGTCAGGACTTGAACTATTGATTTTAAATTTCTCCGACATACACGTCATAGTTAGGGGAGTTGGGGTCCATCTGAGAAAAATATAAATCATTCTAATTGTTCACGAAAAAGAAATATTAAAATACAAAAAGCGAAGTAGATAATACAGATATGTGAAGGATCAAGTGTAGACAAAAAATGGTAACATAGAAGAAACAATGATAGAGCTGCACGAAAGGAGGAAACATAAATGAGTCTAAAAGTGGAACATTTGATCGGTCATCTTCGTAATGGATCCGGGGGCCTGGAAACCCATGGATACCAAAGCAGTCTGGGCAGCCTTGACCATGCCAGGAGGTCCACAGAGCATAACTTTGGTGTCAGGAGAAGGTGCCGGGAGCTTGGCAGTCATAACAGCCTGGGTGACGAAGCCCTTGCCGTAGGCCCAGTTCTGCGGGGGCTTGTCGAGCATGTACCAGATCTTGAAGTTCTTGGGATAATTATTCGCGAATGCCTCTAGTTCCTTTCGCAGAAGAATGTCCTCTTCGCTCCGATTGGCGAGGATTAGACTGACCTCCGTGGTGTCGGTTTCGTCTTCGCAAATAGCGCGAATAAGCTGGTACATAGGCGTGATTCCGGTACCGCCAGCAACCATGCCAATCTTTTTGCAAAGACCGTTCTTATACTTCATTGCACCCTTAGGCCCGCGGAAGAGAGTCTTATCGCCGACCTTCAGATTGGCGAGATACTTTCCAGTTAGGAGGCCGTCGGGGTAACACTTGATAACCAACTCCAGCCTACCCAGGTCTGTATTATTAGAGGTTGGGGTGTAGGATCGGGCGACATCTTTGCCTTCTATGTTGGCTTTGATAGCACAATGCTGACCGATTGGAATGCCAATGATATCAGTTTGGTTTGGCAGCTGGTATACAAAGCGGAAGACATTCGGGGAAAGCTGCTCTTTCTTGACCAGGGGAAGAGCTTGGTACTCCTTAGGCTGTAGGAAACCGCGGGCAAGTCCAGGATCCGCCTTCACCACAGGCTGGCTCTTCAAATGCGAAGGGTATTTGGTAAATCCAGACTCAATCTGAGTGAACTTCGAAAGCTTGGCTGCAATAACGGCACCAATAGTAACACAGAGAGAGGTAGCAGCAGTAAACCCGGTGAAGAATCCTCCTTGTGGCAGGGCAAAAGTCGGTGCGGATCGTAGCGAGCCCGCAGAGGGCAAAGGAAGCTTTGATAACAGATGTTGGAGCTTGAAATTGTGCTGGGAAGCCAAGTAGAGCGCCGCGCCACCAGCAATGGAGCCGATAACTAAGGTAACTGCGCCAGCGGAAGAACCCGACGCTGTGGTGTTCTCCTTCTTCGGAGTAGTTGCCTGGATGAGACGAACAACCTTTTTGGGAGCTTTGACCTCTTGGGCATCCTTAACTGTGCCAATCAAAAACGTTTTCAAGATCTCATCTGCATCTTCTGAATGGCCAACTTCGTCATACGCTTCGGACGCATCGACTCCAGCAACATCGTAAAGGACATCCGCGCCACCAGGGTGATCTCGCACATATTTAGTAAGGTCATAGACTAGAACATTACTCGTTAGTTATTAACATTCCAATAGACGTATTGACTGGCACATTACCTTTTCCGTGAATTATGACCCATAGGTCAGTTCTGTCTTTGTGGGAAGAGACGTCGTCCACACTGAACACCTTATTGGCTGCCATTGATGAAATTCAATGATCTTTTCTTTCGGGAGGCGGCAAGGTCGTCCTTTTGGGAGAGGGAGGTTGAGGCAGAGGGGTTCTTCGATTTAGAAATGATCAGACTGAAAAGCTAACGACTGTAGATGGTTTTCTGGACTGTATGAAAGAAAGAATTGAAACAAAATAGATGACCAACCGATATAAATATATGGAGTAGGATCTGGCTTTCTTCGCTCAATTTGTCGACCATACTCCGAGGATATGCGAGTGATCCCGACCCGGAGAGAAGAACTATGAGAGCCGAAGTCAAAAAACAATACCGCGTAGGGCGACCAATAAGAATTTTTACCGAGTAGCGAGATAAAAGGGGACCCAAGCCTCATTTAGGACTTAGACATGATTTATGCAATGTTTTCATAGTGAATATCATTGTTTTATTTTAACAAATCCCCAAACTAAGAGCCAAGCAAATTGTTTAATGTTTAATGTTTAATGATTATTATAAAGAACATCTTGATTATATGTTGGGTGCTTGGTTTGTAAGGCATCAACATGGGACATATCTTGTGTAGAAGCTAGGTAGATAGCTCTCTTCCCCTCTGTTTCCTCTTCTCTCTCCGTATCCACTTCGCTGCCGATAGAATGCTACACAGTCGTTCTCACGTAGGGATAATATTCAGCAGTCATCACATAACAAATTATCAAAATGTCAAAAAGTACAAAATTAAGGCGACGGCCCGAGGTAAATTGCCTCAATCCGATTGGCCGATGGAACGGCATGCCGAATATTTGAGGACGCAAGTTTTGTGTCCAATGCCTGTTCGGCTTATATATATCATGAGCAGGGACCGATTGGACCGAGTTCTAGTGCGAATCAAATGGAAAGTTTCCGACAATGAGCGACACTCCCCGGTCTTGCCGAAAATTCGGCACTCGGATCTAACCAGTGAGTGAACTTGGAAGGAATTCCTCCCGTCATTGGAAGGTGTATATATAAAACAGAAACCGCGCAAGGTTATACTCATACAAGCCAAACATTCAAAGTTGATTCCACGAACACTAAACCGTCATGCCTTCACAATGGTTTTACCTCCTCGGCAATCCAGTCACGTCCGCAATAGAAGTCGAGATCGAGTCAAGCACCGACCTCGACGGACTCAAGCACTTAATTGCTGCGCACTTCGCGATTGTCGAGCCAAATGGTAAGCAACGCCAGGCAGCACTTGCCATTGCACCACTTTCAACTACACACTCTCTAACACAGAAGTAGGAATTGCATTCCAGTTTGAACATGCCGACCTCCCCGAAGTTCAAGATATCATTTCTGCTCAGGGATTAGTGGCTATCACCATTGATGGACGCGCTGTCCGCAATCCCGATGGCCCCAAAGGTTTGCCTATCGTAGGCAACTTCTTTGAGGTCTACCCTGATCACCTTGGCAATCACCAACGTCTTTTTGAGCGATTCGGTCCGGTTATGCAGACGAATAGCTTGGGTCGCGTGACCTACCACACCAATAACCCGGACATCGCAGCCATTGCCTTCGCCGAATCCGACTTTTTCACCAAAGAGATCAACAAAGCACACCCTCTTTATGCCCTAAAGAACTCCTCTGCAGGCATCTTTCTAGGTGATACCGATTCTCCTGAATGGAGAGTGGCTCACAAATTCCTACCCCCCGCGCTAGGTCCTAAGGCAGTTCGCCACTACGCACCCACTATGCAAAAGACCGTCGAAGATGCCTGCAAAGTCTTCGATGAGCTGGATGAGCAGGGCGAAGCCTGGAATGTCTACCAATATATGCTGAAACTCGGCTCTCAAGCCGTCGGCAAGCTCACTCTTGGCTTGGACTTCGAGCACTTTACTTCGCCTGACGCACCGGTCCACGATATGGTGCATCTAATTGCCGAGATGCTCTCTTTAAATAAGAAGGTTACCTCTAAGGGTGATTGGTACAGTAGTCTGCCGTTTGGCGATCCTAAGCGCTTGAAAGATATCAAGAGCCGCATTGAGGGTATGGTCGAGGAGTCTATCCAGAATGCCGCTAGGGGTGGTGAAGATGATCTTCCTCTACAAGATGCCGCATTACAAGCATCAAATATGGTTGGTTAGTATTTCTATATTTGTTCATGATTTATGATTGATAACTAACAATATTTTAATATAGACTATGCTATTCGTGCCACGGATAATAAGGGTGAGAAACTACCAAAGGAAAGTCTTGTCTGGGCCCTTGTTGTTGCTACTGCCGCTGGCTTCACCACAACGAGCTCCCTGCTTTCGTGGCTCATCTACGGCCTGGTCACGTACCCGGGCATGCAGGAGAGACTTCTCCAGGAGCTGATTGACAATGATTTCAACGACGAGACCGAGCTCACTGCCGATTTCACTGAACGCCTGCTTTTCCAAGACAAGTACATTAAGGAGATGCAACGCAGACACAACCCATCTTTCCAACCTGGCCGTACCGCAAAGACCGACCTTGTCCTTCCTGGGGGTTACAAACTTCCTAAGGATGCAGTTATCATCCCTGCTATTCACCACATTCACAACAATCCTGATATCTGGGACAACCCCTACAAGTTCAACCCCGACCGCTGGGACACCCCGGAGGTGAAGAATAGGCACAAGACCTCCTACGTACCATTCGGTGCCGGTGCACGCATGTGTATCGGCTTCAACTTTGCACTTCAGGAGATCAAGGTCTTCCTCCCAAAGCTGATCTACAACTACAAATTTGTTCGCGAGGGTGACGGACCTATTGAATACGATCCGATGTTCCAGCTCATCCGCCCGAACAATTTGTATGTCCGTGCTCAGAAGCGTGTCAAATGGCCCCCTAAGTCTGAGGCTGCTGTTTGAACGCTGTCTGGGATGTCGTTTTGGTTTCCATGTTTTGTATCTTCATCGTTATTTTGTTTCATTATCTAGACCTTTGTATTATATTTTGTTGGAATCTCATATTCACATTCATTTCAGCTTGGAAACAGATGTGGCCTGTATTATAGACCTGTTCTTTCCCCGATTTGCGTGTTAGTAGGTGATGGTATGGCCATATTTCTGGACATCCCGGATGTAGAGCACCACTTTCAGGACAAGGCTCGACTCCGACCAGCCTCTGATTCGCGAGGGTCTATCTGCCTATATGCCATAGGCATTGAGATTATAGGTTGCAGTCGGTGTCCAAGCAGACTCCAGAAGCGTTGTAGGGGCGAGGATGAATAATATAGGTACAAGTAGAACCGTTAATACAGGAGATAACATAAAGGTGAGATTACTAGGGAGTAGTAGGGGTGAGAACCCCCTTGGGCCTGTGCACTGCCCGCACAGGCCGCTCAACCAGGCTACAGTGATATATCATTGGATCCGGACTGTTGGGGGCACTGCGAATACAAAGCTGTATAGCACATTTCATCCAAACAACTCAGATAAGGACCGGAAGTTCCCTGCTATTGGATTTATCGCTTAAAATAGCAGACTTTGCTAGGATTTGATCCAACCCCCAACGGTTCAAAATTTCCACAGAACCTGAACATTTATTGGGATCCCAAACCCCTGGAAACACTGATACCTAGGAAAAAAGCTTAGGTCCTTCCCATTAATCTGGCCCCACACATCATACCCTGCGGCTCTTGTGGTAAGGGTTATCTGTTCTTTGCGACTTTCAACCCCGAACACGTCCTGTTATATAAGTGCTTGCCATTTCCCCGTGAACTTCCGGTGCATCGGGCATTTTTACGCCCCCCTGTCAACACCTTCAACTTCTGGAAACGATGCCTAACGCTGTTGGCGAGCAGATGATCTCTGGGTAAAGCTACCCCACATCACTGCCCAGTCCATCAGGACAAGCTAGTCTAACTATACTTCTAGAGGCGACCCAGGTGATTCTTCAGCCCCATCGGAGCCCAGATGCGTGGAGTACTATGACATATCGCGACCAGACCGCCCTTCGATTGCCAATACCAATTTTTGCCTACCACTTGTCTCCTTGGCACCGCATCTATCCTTACAAATCAACCAATGCACCGATTGGAATAAGGGCTCTGTATGGCCAATCTTCAACATCTGGCGTCCAGGATTTTTCGGTACCTCTCTTACACAGCTGGGGCCCAACCCTGTCAAGCTCAGAAACAAGGCCGACTTCGTTGTGACAGCATACCAGAATGACGTGGAAATTTTGAAAACAAAAAACACAAATGCTATTTTATTTAGTACGGAAGGCTTAGTGGCCGGAGTTGATGTTGACGCCCCTCCTTGGTATGGGTGTAAAGTGTGCAACTCCCACCGGGGATACGTGCTCTTGCCAAACGGCGAGCGCTGGCACTGGGTTGAAATCGACGGCGAATGCTATGAATTCAACCGTCAAGATGATCAGCGAGATCAAGATGTACCATTGAAAACGTTGATTTGGGGGTTCCAGAATAGTTGGACACCTTCCAAGGACCTCCCGGCAGACCTACCATTTGCTGTAAATCGAGATGCTCGAGTATGTCGAGTCAGCGAATCTAGCCCATTAGCCGGCCCCGGTATAGCTGGAAGTCCTGTTGCTGTGATGAATCGTGATGGTTTTATCTTCTTTGATGGGGTGGGGCCGAAGATGGCTGAAATTCAGACCGAGGACAATCGTGCTTTGATTCTTATATCCGGGCTTGCGATTGCGAAGTATGAAGGGTGGTTGGTAGAACGATGATCCCTTTTAGTGCTTGATTGAGAGAGCGATTTTATGAGGATAACTACAATGTACGGAGTAGAATCTCAGGACTTGGCACAATAATTCACACCCGAGGTTCATACCTGAGGCACCGATTATATGCAAACCTTGCAAAGTTTTCAGGGGACTTTTTCCAGGTCACGTGTACCCCATCTGGAATTTCTTAACCCATTGATCGATCCTCCACCCTATCTCGTGTCACCGCTGGGTTTATTGCCATTTCTAAATCCACGACCTTTACGACTCTCGCGCCTTTCACAACTGATCTTGTTCCGGTGATCCGCCTTTTCTTCCCGACTTCCCGCCCATCCACCTCATTCACACATCATGGATCACACGCGCGATCCCTGTCCCTGGGTTGCCCTGAGCGACTTCGGCGGTGCCTTCGCCATGGGTGCTATTGGTGGTGCTGTCTGGCACGGTGTTAAGGGATTCCGCAACAGTCCGTACGGCGAGCGCCGGATAGGCGCGCTCACAGCAATCAAAGCGCGCGCCCCCGTCCTCGGTGGTAACTTCGGCTGCTGGGGAGGTCTCTTCAGTATTTACGACTGTTCAATTAAGGGTATTCGCAAGAAGGAAGATCCCTATAATGCCATCATTGCTGGTTTCTTTACTGGTGGCTCCCTCGCTATCCGTGGTGGTTATAAGGCCGCCCGAAACTCCGCTATTATGTGTGCCGTCTTCCTCGCTGTCATCGAGGGTGTCGGTATTGGATTCCAGCGCATGATGGCCGATAACACAAAGCTCGAGGTATGCGGAACTTATCACCTTCGAGTTGATCCGTATGCAATTAGACGTGATTGCTAACTATGAAAATTATTAGCTTCCTCCCCTTCCTCCGTCGGAACAGAAGGCCCTCGCTTGAATACTCTCCTCGGTCCATATCCTCCTTCGATCGCCGTCAATATATCCTCCCTTCTATCACTGTCTTCATAACAACATCTTCACATCAAGTCTCTCTTCTCAGGCGTTCGGTTGATGTCATTATTCCTAAACAACATAGCCGAGGCTACCGTTTTGTTCCTGCTTTCCGCCCTCGCTTTTAATGCCGCCTCCTACGGCCTGTGTCGAAGCATTGTACATTAAATACGGCGATTCATCCTCATAGCTGGTTCTAAGACCAGTGTATGTCTTTTCGTGGCCGCTTGGCCAAACCACAAAATTTATGATGACATCTGTTTTCTTCTTCCTTCTGCACTTGTGAAATAGACAACAAAATCTGCATATCGCACGGTATACGGCTAATAGCTCGTGGAATGAATAGAGTCCACAGGCAGCAATGCATAGTCTATCGTCTGGGCCCCCTCGAGCAGCTCCCAATCACAACCATGTAGATCGGGATGCCGGCTGTCTATAGCCTATGAATCAACTTGTGGTGTGTGCGATTGTGCTCTAATGCTGAGATGACGGGGCTCTTCTCCGACTCATCGGGGTTGGCCCTTTGTAGTACTTCAATGTTGTACTCGAATTTGAAGTACCCAATGCCATAATCAGCGACCAAGCGGCCAATAACACGATACATCCGCTGACCCACTAGCAGGTGCCAGGAATCCAGCTAATACCGGCATTTCTCAACAACTCGCCTGCCTTTATAGTAGGAAAAGGCCCCATTACGCAATCAAGGAGTGATACTAACTACCTACTTCCTCCCCCCCTCCCCCAGTTATTCCTCTCTCGTTTTCCCCAATGACCTACGCCAAGCTCTAGTTGATGCACGAGGGGGAAGTGTAGGCGGATCATAATAGAGACTGATCGGTCTATAAGGGAGAAGGTAATAGCGAAACAAAAGAGAAGCAAGAGTCGGGCGTGTTTTTTTTGCGTGCAAGTTCTGGTCGTGATAAAGTACGGACGAGATTTGTTCTGTACCTCACCATCTCACCTCCACTCTACGACTCTGTAGCCGTTCCAGCAGTTATATCTTGGACTCTAATAAGTATTTGATATCTGCTGCAGAGCTGTCAGCCTTGCTTATATAAAGAGCCGCTAGTTCGGGGCTAAGAACGTTGTCCCAAGGTTGCCCCTCCTGGGGTCAGCCCCACAGCTACCCGAGCAGATCCAACGACCTTTCTATCACAACTTTGAAAGTACAACGCATATCTAGGTATATCCTCCATGGAACCCGTCAGCTTTGCTGTCGGAATTATAGGGCTTGCAGGTCTCTTTAGTACTTGCTTGGATGCCGTGGAAAGATTCGATTCGTGGAAAGACTACGATTCCGAGTTTCGTTCTCTCGTCGCCCAATTTAAAGCCCAAAAGCTTCGACTCGCGAAATGGGGTGTGGCGGTGGGCCTAGAAGATGACGAACTCTCATATGTACACAACTCCCTTCTTGATGACCCAAAGATTGAGTCGATGGTTAAAGAGCTCCTCTTGGCAATCGATGCTGTTTGCCGTGATGAGGATAAAGCGCTTTTGACACCGATGCTGGGAAAAGACGAAAACCCCACCAAAGACCAACTATTCCATCGCCATGCTCCTCGTGAATCCAAGCGTCAGAAACTTGGATGGGTTTTCAGAACCAAAGCTAAGCGAGTCGCCCAAGTTGATAATTTCTCCAAATTGGTGGACAGTCTTCATAACTTGATACCAATCGAGGATCCAAAGGACCACATGGGGAGAAGACACACTGGTGGTAAGTGGCCATCTGCCACTGTCTTGGATGTTATGAAAGCTTATGAACTTTCTTTTTTCCCCCAGACAGAGTCTCGGACGCAGATGGATGGCGAACTGAGCTCGAAAATCTGGTAAAGCGCATGGAGACTCAGATGGAAGGTTGGCCCATCCCATTTCCCGTTGATGTTCTTTAGCTCATTCTTGATGGGTTTAGATGAATATAGACGAGATCTACACGCATGGCTTCTCGGCTCTAGCTCTTCGAACGAGCTGTACGAGATATTTTCCGAGAGGAAAATCAAAGGCACTTGCGAGTGGGTTTTGGACCAGCCTTGGTTCCTTGACTGGAACTCGCCAGATTTCCCAACTGGATGTGCTAAGATTCTTTGGGTCAATGGTCATGCGGGGTTTGGGAAGTCAGTCATATGTGCGAGAGTTATTGACCATGTTTCTTCCAATTCGAAGGACCCCGTTGCTCATTTCTTCTTTTCATCCGACTTTGAAAGCAGAAGGGACCCATTTATCGCAATTAGGTCATGGCTATCCCAATTGTTACGTCACCCTGTCGTCTTTTCTTTAGCCCGCGAGAGATTAGCAACGCAACAAGGACAGAGAGCAACGCGTGGAGATACACTAAAGCTCCTACGTGAGGTTGTCATAAAGATACCCCGGTGCACATTTGTCCTGGACGGCCTCGATGAATGTAGATGGGTTGAACAGGACTATAACTCCAACCATGGGGCTTCGATCGTTGACTTTCTAGAGGCATTGAGACAAGCAATCGCTGGTACATCTACTCGACTTTTGGTTGTTAGTCGTGATGAACCAGAAATCCGGGCTTGTCTTGTGAACGAGTCCAATACCAATGATGCTATTGTCATTCAGCACAGCATCACACCCGAGGAAGTCCGACCTGATCTTGATATGTTCGCTCGCTCCGTAGTGAACAAAAAGTTATCAACAATGACAGAAGGGACAAAGGAAGACATTTCTCAGAAACTGGCTGAATGTTGTAACGGACAGTTTCTTTGGGTCCAGATGCAGGAGAGCCAGCTGCTCGACTGGAAAAGTCCAAAACAACTCGAAAAAGCGATCAATTCCACCCCTCCTGGTCTTGACAAGACCTACGACCGAGAATGGATAGGAATCTCGCATCTCTCGGAGGATAAGCGAGAACGAACTATCGCTTTACTACGATGGGCCGCGTTCGCCCTTCGGCCGCTTTCAGTATGTGAGATGGCTGGGGCCTTATTGATCAGCGCAGACTGCGATGAGGTCAGATTCGAAGGGGTCCCGGGCAGAATCAACGAGAATTACATCAGAACGGAAATGATGGAACTTTGTGGGTCATTGATTGATATTCGAAGTCCTGAGGGAGAATGTGATCCCGGGTCGAGAACGGTACATTTGGCGCATTTCACTGTCAAGGAATACTTGCTATGCAACCTTCCAGTGCAAGGGAGACTACTACGACTCAACTCGCGCTTGAAATTTTCGACAGAAGGAATGGAGAACACTTTGGCTGCCAAGATGTGTCTTTGCTACGTGGACTGCGAAGAAGTTTGGCAAGAGACCTCCGAGGAGGGAAGAGCTCAGGTCCTCGGCTCTTTCCGGGATTATGCTGCCAGATCATGGTATCAGCACGCCTCTTTCGGAAATATACGTGACTCGGACCTGGTGAAATCTGTGAACCAGCTTTTCGATACCGAAAATCCAAACTGGGTCTCGTGGAAAGAGTGGTTCGACTTGAATGATGGGTCACAAAAGATAGGGTGTTTCGACGGCGAGGAGGACCCGGACCCACCAACCTCTGACGACAAACAGGTGATAGGGTCTTCAAAGAGCGAAGACGATCCAGACTTATCTATATCTAAAGACGGACAAACCATCCAAATCAACTCCATGAACCCTTTGTACTACGCAACATGGCTTGGTCTAACTGATACTATGGACCTCCTCCTACAAAGCGAAAAATGCCCAATCGACGAGCAAGGAAACTTTGGACGGACCCCGCTATCAGCAGCTTGTGAAAGAGGACACCTGGATGCTGTCAAGAAACTCTTAGACAATGACGCAGACCTTGAGGTAGCTGGTGATAATGAGCACACTCCTCTTCACACTGCCGCGTGCAGTGGGCATGTCGAAGTAGTAACGCTACTTCTTGAGAAGGGTGCCAAAATTCACAACGGGTCTGATGGATCGAAAACGCCACTTTATTGTGCCTGTTTAAACGGTCATCATCAGGTAGTTCAAATGCTCCTTCAATGGGAACCTGAACTGATGGACACACATGAGAACGGGATACCTCTGCTTGCTGCATCTCAAGGTGGGTTTCTAGACATTGTCCAGCTCCTTATTCAGCAAGGGGCAGATATTGGCGCCTCCGATAGCTCTAGAGAGACACCTCTCTATATTGCTTGCGAAAATGGTCACATTGAAGTTGTGCGCCTATTGCTTGACAAAGGTGCAGATGTTTGCCACCACAACCAATTTGGGTGGACGCCAGTAAATACTGCCTCTGATGAAGGATTTCTGGACATTGTTCTCCTCCTTGTTGATAGAGGGGCAGATATTAATGTCCCGAACGAGTCTGGTGAGACACCTCTCTATAATTCTTCCTGGGAAGGTCATATTGAGGTTGTACGCCTATTACTTGAGGTAGGGGCGGACGTCGATGCCCAGAACGAGTCTGGTGAGACAGCTCTCTCTAGCGCTTGCCGCAGAGGTCATATTGAGGTTGTGCGTCTATTGCTTGATAAGGGTGCAGATCTCCACCATCAGAGCCAATCCGGATGGAAGCCAGTAAATGACGCCTCAGAGGCAGGGTTTTTGGACATTGTTCAGCTTCTTATTGAGAGAGGGGCGGATATTGAAGTCCAGAACGAGTCTGGTGAGACACCTCTATCTAGCGCTTGTTACAGAGGTCACATTGAGGTTGTGCGCCTATTGCTTGACAAGGGTGCAGATATCCACCATCAGAGCCAATCTGGATGGACGCCAGTAAATGACGCGTCTAAGGGAGGATTTTTGGACATTGTTCACCTCCTTATTCAGAAAGGAGCAGACATTGATACCCCCGATCGGTTCGGAGAAACACCTCTTTATGTTGCTTGCGAAAGTGGTAATATTGAGGTTGTGCGGCTATTGCTTGACAAAGGTGCAGACTTTCAGTATCCAAACCATAAAGAACGGACGGCGGTACATATCGCCTCAAATAGGGGGTTTTTAGATATTGTTCAGCTCCTTATTGAAAAAGGAGCAGACATCGATACCCCTGATCGGTTTGGAGAAACGCCTCTCTATGTTGCTTGCGAAAATGGTCATATTGATGTTGTGCGCCTATTGCTTGACAAAGGTGCAGATGTTCAACATTCCAACCATAAAGAACGGACGGCGGTACATATCGCCTCAAATAGGGGGTTTTTAGATATTGTTCAGCTCCTTATTGAAAAAGGAGCAGACATCGATACCCCTGATCGGTTTGGAGAAACGCCTCTCTATGTTGCTTGCGAAAATGGTCATATTGATGTTGTGCGCCTATTGCTTGACAAAGGTGCAGATGTTCAACATTCCAACCATAAAGCATGGACGGCGGTACATATCGCCTCACATAGGGGGTTTTTAGACATTGTTCTACTTCTTATTGATAGAGCCGCAGATATTAACGCCCAGAGTAAGTCTGGGGAGACGGCCCTCCTTCGCGCTGTCTACAAAGGTCACATTGAAGTTGTCAAAAGTCTTGTTGCAAAGGGAGCAGACTTTGAAATTGCAAATCGATATGGCTTCAAGCCGCTGACCGTTGCGTCCGATAAAGGCTTTTTGGATGTCGTTAATCTGCTACTCGAGGAGGGAGCAACAATTGAAGATGAGGACGATAATGGCAGGAGGCCCCTACATGTGGCTGCGCGGAAAGGCCATCTGGACATTACCAATAAGTTGCTTGAGAATGGGGCAAACGTTGCTCCCGTGACCAAAGATGGTCGCACGCCTTTACATTTTGCATCATATAATAACTCATTGGACATTGTCGGTCTCTTGCTTGATAGAGGAGCGGAAATCGAAAGCGTGGACGTGTGCATGGGGACTCCACTACATACAGCTTCAGCTTCTGGGCATCTGGACGTCGTTGGTCTACTGCTAGAGAGGGGCGCGGCCATCAACAGCGTAGCAGAAGGTGGTCTCACGCCTTTACATGCTGCATCGCTCAATAGTTTCAAGGGGGTTGTCAAACGTTTGCTCGAGAAGGGCGCGGTCACCAAAAGCGTGGCAAAAGGTGGTGTCACATCTCTACATTTTGCCTCATATAAGAACTCATTGGACATTGTCGATCTCTTGCTTGATAGAGGAGCGGAAATCGAAAGCGCGGACGTGTATATGGGGACTCCGCTACATATAGCTTCAGTTTCTGGGAATGTGGACGTTGTTAATCTGCTGCTAGAGAGGGGCGCGGCCATCGAGAGCGGGAATTTTGATGATAGAACGCTCTCGCGCTATGTGTCACCACATGGCCAACTGGAAGTCATCAACAATTTTCTTCATTGTGAAAATCTCAGGATTGACATTCGGGTTGAAAAAGGCTGCACGCCAATCTTCTATCTTGTCGCACAAGGCCCCAGCAAAATGGTCAAACTTCTTCTTCTGCGTCTTCACGCAAATGCAAAGGATCGGTATAGCGCAATGCGACTACTAGCCGCTGCGAGAAACGGTTATGAAGAAGCCATCGAACAGTTGATCACGCTAGCAGGGGGGCAGCCAAACTTGGATGGATTTGGTCGAGACTTGATCTGGTGGGCGATAGGGATTGGGCGTGGTCGGATCCTTGGTCTGATACACCAGCGGTGCTACACACAAAGCTTTGGTGCTCGAACCCCACAAGCTAGCGACGACAAGCTATGGTCCTTGGTGAATTTGGATCTGGGGCGGATTTGCGATGTGTGCACTCGGCCGATGCTGATTAATACTTCATATCGCAGATGTGAAGGTTGCAACAATTTCAACATTTGCTTAGAGTGTGTGGGAGTCAAAGTTAAATGCTTGGATGGTGTTCATGAATGGTCCTCTGGTGAGCCTGACGGTTTGGCGGAGGACGAGAAGGATTGGAAAAACGACGGCAGCGACGACACGAGGGACGAGAGTAAGGATGGCAAGTGAGGCGGTCATGTAAATCGTATAATATTATGCTTGAATTGTTTTGGTGAACATTCCACAGAGACAGGCATGGGAAGTTCTCGAAATTGCAGGATGCAGACGTCTCCAGCCAAAACCCTCGTTCATGTAGCCAAATCCATCACCAGTCTCCATCACCACGACCAGGCCTAGGCACCTAGGCAAATCGAGAGTCGCTGAATGGAAATATATGCAAATCAACTAAAAGCCTGGGTAATAAACAGTGGTGTCGGTTAGCAATTCGTCCTTCCAAGCCCAGTATCCCTCTTGCCTGTGCCGTTACAATCTGTACATTTTAACTATTCAACAACTTTTCCTAAGCCTCCACACTCAAGACGTCCTCGTCACTCCTTCATTGTGGGTGCTTTAAGAATGCTGCAGTAGCTATTGTGTTTGCTGCACCCAAACTTAGCATGGCAGGTCACTTGTTGTCAGACGAAATCTGTAGAAAGACCAATGGCTCAAGGAAAATTGTATTTCAATCGTTTTGAACTTTTGTTTCATCAATTGCGTTCTAACACCGATAAGGTGTGATATGTAAGATTCTGCATTACGATGTCCTTGGTAAAAGTGAACCTTTCTCCTAGGACTTCACATGCTGGAAAAGACCATTCCTGAATGAGAGAATCTCTATCTGTGAGTTCTGACAGAGATTGCAAAAGAGTGGTCGTGAAGAAAAGGGCTGACGATATTGGTAGAGAAGTAGCAGGCATTTGTTCCGAGTTGAACATGAAAGGCAGACTGGTGTAAATCTCTTGCAATAGTAGCGAAATGGTGGAATATGACTGGTCATGTTGTAATTTGAAATTATCACCCGGCAATATTGAGGGTGAAAGGATGTTGAAATTGTCAATGATTATCTTGTTTGCTAGAATGCGGGCTAGGCGATAGTAGTTCCACATTCGAGCATACCAAACGTCCTGATAAATATATTGTGGCCCTTTGAGTAGCTTTTCGTAGGTCCATGACGCAGGAAGTAAAGCTCCCCAGTTTTGGAGGGCTTGATCGCTTGTCATGGCCAGTACAACTAACTGACTGGGTGAAAAAAGGCCCCGGTTCGCCAATCCACGAATATTCACCAAGGTACCCATGATAGCAAAAAGTCTCATTGCTGAGAACAAGGGATCCTCATCGTCTTGTGAGGTATTCGATGCTGCTCCAAATCGGCCTGGCAATTCTAGTAAGAAGTGTGGAACCATTTTGCCACTGATAAGACACGCAAGGGCCTTGAAAGTAAGAGTAATTAGTAGGTTCCTTGCTCTCTAATGACATACCAACGTACTGTAGTGTAGCAGATCTCTATAATCTCTTTCACTGGTGAGACTGGTAAACCATTGGTAGAACATAAATAGCCCAAGAATGCAGCAGCGCCGTGGACATGATTCTGCCAGGCATGTGAAGAGGAGTGGCTATCACATGTTATCATCTGCAACATCAACTATCCGTCAGTCCAGTAGCTTAAATTTGAATTAGCAGGATATCAGAGCACAGAACCTCGAAGATAGACAAAATAAAACTTCCAGCAATAGATTGTTCAATTCCGGAGCCCTGGTCGCCAATGATTGCTTTGGTAAGGACCCTTATAGCAAAGTTGTATTTTCTTCGCGCCAAATCCATCAAATCAGGATCTTTGTGGACAACGGCAAGTGCAGCGAGACCAACGGAGGTAAGGCTGATAGTGGCGGAAGACGGGTGCTCTGCACCGGAATCCATCCAGTGCCTACACCTATCCCCCAAGATCGCAAAGTTGTCAGAAAATACTTTCTGTGCAAGTTCTTCGATATTGAAAGTGGGTTCTACTGCGACTAGGCTCCAACAAGTGGCATGCTTGTTAGCCTTGGTCACCCTGGTACTTGAAGCATGCAACTTCTGAATCGTCGACTTAGTCTGATCTCGAAAAAGTAGATCTGACTGAGACCTATAGCCAGTGCAGCTTAGGCCGGCTCGAGCGCACTGGCTACATCTTGGTCGGAGAAGATTGCACTATCAAGAGATGTTAGTGGGGCGCAAAAGGCTGGCCAAAATTTTGTGGGAGTGGTAAGCCAACTTTTATTCTCCTAGATCTGCAGTTCCCACAAGCCGGGCTAGCTCTGGTAGATGCCATGATGGTGGCAAAGTGACGTATCTCAAATAATTCAGTCAAAGAACGTTGTGATGGACTGCCGCTTGGGCACCAAAACTTGCTCTCTTGGCCGCTGGCAAAACGACCCGCGGTTTACCTTTGCTTGACTACCGAGACAGTACTCCGTGCTCCGTAGAGGTATGGTCAGATATATTCCGAGTCTTGAGTTGTCCTAGGTGATTCAGGCGAAGGTGGAGTGAAATTTCGGCAAACAGCTCCTCATTGGTTGGAATGACTGCGCTAATCCACGACTGGCTTACCCAAACGGGAATAGTGCGAATATCAACGCTATACCACGACTGACTTGTCTAATTGGGAATAGAGCTGACGGTGTGATCGGATTATTTACTATCATATGAATGAGTTGCCTAATACAGATACCGTCGATAATTATATGGGCCATACATTCCGTCACATTTGTAGCTATAAAAGAAGGAGAGACTGACTTCTCTTCGCTATTGTCATCCCATTCGAAACTTACATATTTCTCTTTCGATTCACAATAGTTCCTCGCCTTCTTCCTCCTTATATTACCCAATATACACTTCGCTTTCAAACATCACTTCTGTCCAACATGGAACCTATTCGGAATGTCGCACTCTTGGGAGTTAGTTTATTGAGAATAAAATGGTTATGTTTGTTATACTGATATACGGTCAACAGAAAGGATGGCTGGGATCCGCAATCTTGGAGCAGCTCATGAATACCGGATTCCAGGTCACGGTGCTGAGTCGCACAGCTCGCTCTGTGGATGAAGCCCCTTCTAGCATTACGACCATGCAAGTCGATTATTCGTCTATCGACAGTCTTGTAGCCGCTCTTCGAGGCCAGGATGCTGTGGTGTCTACCGTCGGTTCATCCGGTATTAGCGCACAGAAGACGGTCATCGATGCCAGCATTCAGGCTGGCGTCCGACGCTTCATCCCTTCCGACTTTGGGGCGCTCACCACCAGACCTGGAGCAGAGTCACTTCCACTTAACGCGTTATGGATTGACATCCAGAATTATCTCAAAGAAAAGGCGCTGAGCGGACAGATAGAGTACACACTCTTTGCTGTTGGGCCTTTCCTCGAATTTGTCATGTCCATGCCGTTTTTGACCGACCTGCAGACTCAAACTGCTCCAGTTTATGACGATGGTGTGCATACTTTCAGCTCCACTAGTGTGTCAAGTGTTGGAAAGGCCGTTGCTGGTGCTTTGAAGAATGCCGCAGCGACCAAAAACCGCTTGGTAAGCGTTCACGACATTGTCCTGACTCAAAACAAAGTTTTGAACCTGGCAAAGAAGTACTCGGGGTCTGATGTTAAATGGATCGAGGATCCATTAAATGCAGCGGCTGAGCTGGAGATAATTCTCGAAAACACCAAGCAGCGCGACCTGGACCTTTTCAAAACACTTGCGCTGTTGAAAGCTGCGCTCTTGGGTGGCAAATTCGAGGCCGAGTTCAAGACTTTGGATAATGACCTTGTCGGGGTGCGCCTTCTTTCTGATGATGAATTTGAGAAGATCTTTGCCACGGCTTTTCAGCCAGGCCAGATGGTTGCACAGGAGGACCTTCAGGCAAACGTTGAAGGCATCCAAGGCGAGGCTTAACAAGCGGTTAAAAGGATAATCTAGATGCTGTTCCGGAGTACATAGTGTGTTTCCTGTGATCGAGTGCCATTGAAGAACAGGGGCAAAGGAATGATAATTTGATTTTTCAATTTTTTGCAATTTTCTTTTTTTGATTTAGCACAGCCCAGCGAATATTCCTAGTTTTAATTGGATTTAGCCCTGCGAGGGGAAAACCAAGAAATGTAGGAAAGGCGAGAAAATTAGACTCCAACATATTATCCGACACACCCGAACTTGACCGGAGGCAAACTACTCTGCAACCGCTTACTTCTTTGATATTATTGAACAAGACTTAGCGAGAAATAAGCCCTGGCTAATCATTTAGACGCTCACTGTTGAAACGATAGCCCCACAGAATCCCGTGGCAAAAAGTGTGGCTGAGTCGGTGGATGATAGGAACCGACTTGGAGCCTTGAATGGATAGAGTATAGGATGCTGGACAAAAAGTCTGGGCATTGAACTACAAAAAGTAAAAATTCTTATCTTGCTGAGAAATTATCCGAGCTCTTCAGCGATAGATAGCATCCAGAGGTCATATCATCTACATTTTAACAATCGGCTGCTTTAGTTATGGATTTCTACAGGT
Source organism: Penicillium palitans (assembly GCA_019190355.1). NCBI lineage: Eukaryota > Fungi > Ascomycota > Eurotiomycetes > Eurotiales > Aspergillaceae > Penicillium > Penicillium palitans. The sequence continues at coordinate 90,038 of JAHAQQ010000086.1, forward strand.
CAAAAGAGTATGTCCGGAGAAAAGGTTGCCACAGGAGACTGACGTAAAATTGGAGTCTGTCAAAGTGCCGGGCAGCTGCGGATCCCGGTGGACAATCTTGGAAGATGCCATGAAGAACTGATGTAAGGTATCCATTCTTTTCCCTCTCGGATATGTTTCGGAGGGGAAACAAAGTGTTCTATTTGGCGAACCGAACTCATTGAATGATTGGATCGATCTGAAGTTTAAGAATCGAAATTCTGGAAACCGCGAGTTCCACTCGCAAGCTGATGACGAAGTATTCGAGATGACGAAGCGTTCGAGACCGTTTGTGGAAATCTCAGCCGCATGTTCTGATTGGCTGTTTGGTCTCGGAAGCCAACCTTATTGATTGAACCCACATCTATAATTGTAGTCTATCCACATCCTTCGCATCTTTTTGGTCCTCTTGTAAAGTTTCATCCTAATCCGGACGACTCCACCGAGCACAATAAAAAGATGGACATCCGCAGATATGGCTTCCTTTTTCTTTTCTTCTTCAAACACATTCTTTGATCTTCAAGTCACTCTTTTTCTTGAAGTCATTCATTCATTCGAGGTTGATCCTCCATTACTGTCACTTTAGTATCTCTGTTAACCAGGTGAACTACTTTGTCTTACCACTTTCACTCTCTCAATCTACAATCTTCCATCATGACTTTCAACGTCTTCCTTACCGGCCTTCTCGCTGCCACCGCTGCTGCTCTCCCCCACTCCGCTCGATCCGGAGAATCCGGCGCCGTTGCGACCCGCGATTCCAGCAGCGGCAGCCTTCAGATCGTCAACAACTTGGATACCAACGTCTACCTGTGGACCACCTCATCTGATGCTGGGTCCATGAAGACCCTCAGCACCGGAGGTGACTACAGCGAGGACTGGGTCACCAACTCCAACGGTGGCGGTATCTCCATCAAGATGTCGACCAGCGAGAGCGAGGATAGCGTTCTTCAGTTCGAATACACCCAGGATGGTGACACCCTTTACTGGGACATGTCCTCCATCGATCTTGACTCGACCTCCGAGTTTGTCAAGTCGGGCTTCACCGTCGTCCCCAGTGACTCGAGCTGCAAGACTGTTTCTTGTGCCGCCGGCGATTCGGACTGCAAGGATGCTTACCAGCTCCCAGATGACGTGAACACCTACTCTTGCTCTCTGAGCGCTGGTTTCACTCTGACTCTGGGATAAATTCTCGTGTTTTTTCTTTTCTTAAAACCGGCAGGACCGATGGATTTTTGTTTTTTTGTTTTTTCTTTATGATTTGCAGAATATTACTGCCTCCTTGGGTTTGATGAACCAACTCTTGGATATGTATATAAACTTCTGCAGAAGTCGATGTTTACTATTTCGCAGTGAGCTTATCAAGTATCACTAGCACCATATATGAATGCGAATGTGTTGAATAAGAAAATATCCTGACTGTATAGACGTAGGTATAATTTGATGTTCGTCTGATTCACCCTGCACGTCTGGGCTGGTTTCTTGCTATTGTAATTAACATATCCGGGGTTTATATCCGTCTCCGTGAATTGCGATGGGAATTCGGATGCAATGACATCATGAGACTTGGTGAGTTGTGTTGAACTCTGCATATATTACATAGGACCTTGCTGCTCCTCTACAGGAATGATCGCCTCTCTCTCTCCCCCCCAGTGGCAGATAGATGAATCCATTACCGCGCCACCCCCCCGCCCCGGTTGCTTTCACTCCACCATTGTTGTCGACCGACAGAAGCAAAATATAGTAGCATGTTCTTTCATATTTTCTTTTCTTGTGGATACTGTGCTCCTGAGACCCCACTATGTGGAATGTAGCTGCCAAGAGTGACCTTTTAATCCTAAGGAGCAGTAAATCTGACGGCTTTCTGCAACCATCCAACCCATTCATAAAGTTCAAAATGAATCCAAATCCCAAAATCCCGTGCTGTGTTACACATGCACTATTTATCCGATTTGATAACTTTGTCGCCGATGTGTTATCACCATAGATGGCTGCACGAACATAGACGCCGCTCTATGACAGGGGTTGGGGTCTATTCGGATGACAGAACATCCGGGGCCACGAGTGTGTAGTGAGAGAGAGAGAGAGAGAGAGAGCAGTGCGGAATCCGCATTCTGGGGTAGACACGTGAAAGTTTATGCCTCAGGTGTCCAACTTGTTCCCCGCTACGGCAGTTCCATGGCCGCGGGTCGTAACGTCGTGACTAATCTCTCGGTCAAGTCGTGTGGACCGAGGCTCATCGCGAGTCTGTGAACCACCGAGGTTGCTTTGCTTTATAGGCTGCAACCCCATCCCTCCTCTTCCCCAGGTTTTCTTTTTCCATTACCTTCACTCCACATACCTTCATAATGGCGTCTCCTCGTAAGTGTCTTCCAAGATTATACTATGTTTACTCTGCCCATTATCTTCATGTGATCTCCTTCCTACATGACGGAGGGCTCCACATAGGCATATGGCCACAACATCGATGTTAACCATGACCACTGAACAGAACAAATCCGTACCCCGATCACTGATCTGCTCAAGATCAACCACCCCGTCCTGCTGGCAGGCATGAACGTGGCTGCGGGACCCAAGCTGGCCGCCGCTGTCACTAATGCCGGTGGTCTGGGTGTCATCGGTGGCGTTGGCTATACCCCCGAGATGCTCCGCGAGCAAGTCGCCGAACTCAAGAGCTACCTGAACGACAAGAACGCTCCCTTCGGTGTCGACCTTCTCCTTCCCCAGGTTGGCGGCAGTGCCCGCAAGACCAAGTAAGAGCCTTCGATCACTGCGGTGTTTTTTCCTTTGTTGACACATGCTAATCGCGTTTTGCTTCGGCGAATAGCTATGACTACACCAAGGGCAAGCTCGGTGAGCTCGTTGATATTATCATCCAGGAAAAGGCTAGCCTTTTCGTCTCCGCTGTCGGTGTTCCCCCCAAGGCTGTTGTCGACAAGCTCCACAGTGCCGGCATCCTCTGCATGAACATGATCGGCCACCCCAAGCACGTCCAGAAGGCCCTTGATGTCGGTGTTGATATTATCTGCGCCCAGGGTGGTGAGGGCGGTGGTCACACCGGTGATGTTCCCACCACTGTCCTCATCCCCACCGTTGCCAAGTTGGTCGAGGGCAAGAAGAGCCCTCTGACTGGCCAGCCCGTGCAGGTCATCGCGGCCGGTGGTCTTTTCAACGGTAACTCGGTTGCTGCTGCCCTTATGCTCGGCGCCTCTGCTGTCTGGATCGGTACTCGCTTCATCCTGTCTGATGAGGCCGGTGCCCCCACCGCTCACCAAGAGGCTGTCCGTACCTCCAACTTCGAGGACAACATCCGTACTATTATCTTCACTGTATGTATCTCCTGGCTATGCTCTTATCAAGATGTTCAGGTTGCTAACAAATGGTATAGGGTCGTCCCCTCCGTGTTCGCAAGAACCCTTACATCGTCAACTGGGAGGAGAACCGTCACGATGAGATCAAGCAACTCACCTCGAAGGGTATCATCCCCGTCGAGCACGATATGGAGAACTTGCCCGATGATGTCGATGATGACACTTTGGACAATGCCCGTCCTTTCTTGATGGGCAAGGTTGCCGCCGTTGTCAACGAGAAGAAGTCTGCCAAGGCTATCGTTGATGAGCTCGTCGGAGATGCCGCTGTTCTGCTCCAAAAGGGCAACAAGATGGTTTCTAAGCTGTAAATAAAGTATTCCCTATATGTTTCGGTTTCTATAGTCATCTTCAGCGTTGAATAATCAACCTCGGCCGAGAATATTACGCCGAATTTTGGAACTTACCTTATATTTTGCTCGATGTAGCTGAATTTTAGTCGATGTCAAATGTAGTTAGCGCAGCGTAATCCCCTCCCAAGGACGCTACGGAATTATCCCTGCTATTTCGAAACCCTTCCCTGATCCAAAAAAAAAGCCCCTAAGCGCCTGGGTGGGGTACTCGACCACCAACCACTACTCCATATTCCACATGGAGATTACATCCATGATCTCTCTTACCGGCATTAGCTAGTCAATTTCTGATATAAATAGATTGTCTATCCTTGTTTATCTTACGAAAGTAGACTTTGCTTCCCGTGTCTACATGTGCTCGCCTTTTTGCTCAATTAGCAACACACGAAGATAACCTTGGAAGCAAAGACGTCCACTATGTAAGGCTTGGTATAGCTCATGCTACTTAAAATATATATCAAAACTCAACCTAGACTGTTATATCTATAAAAAGGATAGGCGTGAAGCCTGTTAGAAGTAACTAAAGTATATGTGCAGACAGACGTTGAGTGATATCCCTGCAGGAATACATGCAACTATTTTCTTCTTTCTCGCACGGACTGTGACGGGAGATACGATACAACGCCGATGAAAGACCATGTGCGATAGACGGGTATTCCACCGCGATCCGACGAGATAGTCCTAGAAACCGAGGCGTCCGTTCTAGAGCGACAACTTGGACAAACAGTCAAGATGCTGCACGCCACCTTTATTGCGTTTCCAATAGGCACACGGGGTTGCTAGACGGCCACTATCATACCTCTGGGCAGACTCAAATTTGGGCACTTACTTAGAATCTATGTAGAAACTTCACACATACATACTTCCGTCATGATATCTTTGCAGCTTGCAGGGTTTTGTCGGCCTGCCCAATCCTTTACAGTCTAAACACGCAGATAGTGCAATGCAAGGTACAGACATGCATAATGCAAATGGCTCAACGTGCAAGCGGGGCTGTGTGGGTCTGACAGGCCTTCCTATGCACATGGATAGGTAGAGGGTGTCTGCGAGCATATCAGGCTTAGTTCCAGACATTATGCTTGACCAACTATAGAGTTCTCCGAGTCAAGCAAAGGATCTAACTTCTTGCTTTACGCATCAATGTCACAATTGCCTGGGTGATCAGCTAGAAGTCGGCCACACGGTCAGTGGTATCAAGCCGATAGCATCGTAGACCAATGATCGAAGGCCCGATGGTGGAGAGTCCACCTAATTATAGAGACCATCTAGCAATTAAATGCAGCACAGGAGGCATTTCTGCAGCACAAATCACATTCAAGGCGGTCGACACCTTCCCGTTGGAACTGATCTACAAGCGTAGGGAAAAGACAGCGGAGATTGCAGCTGCTAAATATAAAATTCAGTGCAGGGTAGCGGGCCACTGAGCAAAAGGGAGTCCTTGATGGCGCTCTGCGCGGCATTCACCAGGCCATATCGCAGAACGACCATCCATGACTTGGGGCCTGCTGGCTTTTTCAACTCACCGTGTCCCTTTGTACCTATTTTTGTATATCTAGACCCACGCCAAGCACCCAATTGAGCTTGAAAACTTACACTCACCGAGTGCCCTATGCTCTTACATGATGGGATGTTTCCTGTGCGTATTGCAGATGTGCCGACTTGCAGGCCCCGCATAGTGGCGGACTCCGGAGAGATTCTGGCCTATGATTCAGGCTTATACCAGGGTCTAGAATGGGTTGGTCTCTTTAGTTATAGGATTGAGGTCTCGAGGCCGAAAGTTGCTTACCATTACCGGTCTTCGGGTAGACCCGAAAGGCACTGCGATATCAATATCTTGCCTTGCGATTGGATTGAGCAGGCTCCGTCTAGAAACCATATGGAGATTAACAATTAACAACACCTAGACTGCCACGTTTGACCCGTCAATCAATATCTCTACTTTTGTACTGTGCTGAAGAATGGTCTCTTGCCAACGATTCATCTATAGATATCAATGGCTGGTGAGCGGATCGGGCCGGGACCATAGTGAACCACAGGAAGTGAACACTTGGACAACCTCCAGCTGGTATAGACTGTGGCCGTAGGTAAATTGTATGGATGGTCAAGTTGGAGGAATGTGCATAGACATCAATTGATCTGGCACAATTTCTTACTGTTGGGGTGTCGATGTGGGCCGACTCGGTATGTTTGGGTCATCGGCCGTTCTTACCCGAATGCACCACCGACTAGGACTTGGCGAGAGGACAATGACACCCGTGGACGCCTAACACACGTCATGTCCAGTCCAACCTTGGAAGATATCAAGCCAAGTCATCCACTTCCATCAGATGGCATGAGGGATAATATTGGAAGTTGGCTCGTGTAACACCTCAAAATGAACCATCGAACACCAGGGGTCAAATATCGAGGGTGAGCACTAAAACGAAAAGGGAAAGGTTGTGAAGTGTATATATAGCCTTGTGGAGCGGGCATCGGGCCCGGGGACCCTAGGACGATGCCTCTAGGACTATGTACGGATCAACAATTCGCTATCTCGAGATATCCTACTTCCTTTTCAAGACTCGGTAGCGAGATGTTGGATAATCGCTACACTCGGGCCCTGTTCAACTCTAAATAAAGCACTGCAAGCGCCGTGGCGGGGAATGAATTAAGTGACAGGGGGACCGAGGACCAATGAATCGTGACTTCTCCCACGCGATAGACCAGATTCAAATTCCAAGAGACAAAGTCCCCGCACTGTCCAGACGCGGCCCTATGTGATGGGTCAGGGTCACCGTTCAATTATAGAATTCCCAAGTCAAAAGATGTCAAAGCTCATAGAATAGTATTGGCTGAAAAGGCGTATCACCACAATACTTCCAAGGTTGGAACATATACTATCGAAAATCTGCCCACTCACAGACTTGGCCAGTCCGAAAAGGCTTCTGTGAGATCCTATTGATCAAGACGTGCATAATTGCTGCAGCAAAGCGGGTTATTTATGTCCCATCTGCGCCCATCACTCGGTCAAAGTAGCCTTTCCAGTACTTCCAACGTACATCTTTTCTCTCTCCCCCTGCCCCTCCATGCAGCCCCTCTGCAGGTTCTCCAAGATTTGGGCTTTTTTTTTTTCTTTGCTTTTCTGTCTTTTCTGTCTTTTCTGTCTTTTTCTAGCTTGTTTGGGATTTGATTTTGATTTAATTTTTCTTGTCAATTTCATCTTTGCTTTTCTTTTCTTTTTTTTTTCTTTCTTCCTTTCTTCCCCCCTTTATCCCCTAATCCCGTTAATCCTACAATCCTTCTGTCCAAGTTGCTGGGTCACCCCTCATCTCCACTCTCCAACCGTCAAGTTAAACCAATTACTTTCTCAATTTCTGATAGCACCGATTCTGGGATAATATACCTAAGTCTAAGTATTCTATAAATAACATTTCCTGATATCCCAGCCTTTTCACCTCAATCTCGGGATAGGAGTATTGGACTTCAACCCGTCAACCCGCCTCTCTCCCCGCTCGTTCCGCCCCATCAGGTGGTTCTTGGCCCCTTTGTCAACCCTAAGGTTTTTTTCGTCACACCGACTGAGGGCTTGGCTATCCATTGGCGATTATATTATACTGGCGCTTTCCCGGCTTTGCGCTGGTGAGCCCACAAGCTGGCGGACACCTACGGAAATATTACCGTGCCCTAGAGAGTTGGTTGGAAAGTACCTACAAAGTCTTTCTCCGATCTATATCATCTAGGCACAGGAGACGCGGGTAAATACATACTTGACAATGTCGCTCAAACAAGTATGTATTATCTGCTATAATCTCGGAACATTAAGCATGCTGACAATCGTAATCGAATAGGAAATTGAAACATGGGTGCAGGCTCTTGATGCCTATGATAATCAAGAATTTGAAGAGTCCCTGCGATGCTTCGATCAGATTGCCGATACATCAAAGATCTTGTTCAACTGTGGAGTGATCTATGCAACGCTAGGCGAGCACCATAAAGCAGTAAGTGAACCTAGGAGATGTTGTTTTCTTCTTACGGCTAATTAATCTCGCTACAGGTAGAATGCTATCAACGTGCTGTCGGCCTAGACCGGTATCTGGCAATCGCGTACTTCCAGCAAGGTGTATCTAATTTCTTGATCGGCGACTTCGAAGAAGCGTTGGCCAACTTTAATGACACTTTGTTGTATCTGCGAGGGAATACTTCTATCGACTATGAACAGTTGGGTCTCCTATTCCGCCTCTTTTCATGCGAAGTCCTGTTCAATCGCGGTCTCTGCTATATCTACCTCCGGCAAATGAACCCAGGCATCCAGGACCTCGAGTATGCAGCCAAGGAAAAGGTTACCCCAGACCACGATGTGATTGACGATGCTATCCGGGAGAATGCAGATGTATGTGGATTCTATTAATCTGCTGCGATACAAGCTAATTTAAATACAGGGTTATACCGTCTTCTCAATCCCAGTGGGAGTTCTCTATCGCCCCAACGCAGCCAAAGTCAAGAATCTTAAAACAAAAGACTATCTAGGCAAGGCTCGCCTAGTTGCCGCATCGGACCGCAACCAATCATCAGACCACCAATGGAATCCAATAGTAATCGACAAAGAAGCCCTCCAAGGACGCGAAGGAGTCTCCTTCGCGGCATCCAATCTGGTCCGCCAAAACCTCAGCAGCCGCACTCGTCAACAATCCGAACCACCCCTAAACCGCAACGTATTCCCCCCAACACCACCACCAGACGACCGATCCGTCAGCACAGCCTCTGGATCAGGATCAGCATCCGGACACCACCGAACATCATCTCTCCGAAACGTCCGCCCACCCCGTCTAGACCTAGATCGCACAGGCGCCAGCCTAGACCGCCGACCCTGTCCACAAGAACAAACATCCACCGAGAAACCACGGATAGGAACGACGCGAACAGCCTCAGAGCCGCGCGGACCATCCTCACGACAAAATAACATGCGCGGATACCAGGAAAGCAGTCGAAGCAGCTTAACCCGCGAACAAGTCGGCCACCGTAGAAACCTCAGCGACACAAACACAACCTACGCACCGCAACCAGACTACGGCCACACAGACCAGTACGATCCATACTCAAGCCAGCGCAATCTAGCAAATACAGGCTGGGGTCGTGGATCCCGCCACCAACCACCGCAATATATCGACGAAGAGGAAGAATATGGCAGCGACACATGCGATGCAACGACCCTCAACGACGGTGCTTTCGAGCTTGTTGCTGCTCCTCAGGCTGGTCCGAGTCAGTCGCCCCAGCAACGTCGTACCCGTTCTCCGGCGCGATACTCCCGTCATGCGAATCCAAGGAGACCGGAGATTCAGAAATTTAGAGTTAAAGTACACGCTCCTGATGATACTAGGTATATCATGATTGGGCCGAATATTGAGTTTAGGGAATTTGGAACCCGCATTCGTGAGAAGTTTGGGTTCAAATGTCCTCTGAAGATGAAGGTGCAGGATGATGGGGATATGATTACCATGGTAGACCAGGAAGATTTGGATCTACTGGTTAGTTCGGCGAAGGAGGTTGCTAAGCGGGAGAGAAGCGAGATGGGGAAGATCGAGGTGAGTCTATCTGTCCTTTGTGATTTTTTTGAGAATCGCATTTCCTGACTGGTGTTCTTGTCTAGATATGGGTGGAAGAACGCTCTATGATTTGATGCATGATTGGATTTTCTTCTCTGTTGATATTAGCATGATTTTTTCTGTCTATACCCTGTTTTGCGTATTTAGCATGAAACTACGACCAGTGCATGAGAAATACTAATGTAATTCTCTTTCGATCTGGGTTTACACTTAGGAGAATGTTGTAGGTAGGCTCGTGGACCGCCTAAATCAGGAAGAGGCCTTTCTTGGGAAAAAGCATATGATCGCGGGTGTTGAGAGGTTTGTTGCTAAAACTAAATAGGGATCTACTAATACTCATTTCCCTTGGTAACAGCGAGAATAAGCATGGTTGATTATTGTATTGCTAGTCCTAGAACAGCATCGTTCGCTTAGCCGAACATGTATTAAGTGAATGTCTCCGTTGCTTCCGCATGCTCTGCTCGTTCTCCAATAGTATCTTCTGCACACAACGACTTCCCCTAGGATCGTGCTTCACCCGGTCATCGTTGAGGATGTTCGTGAGGGTTGCTTTGACTTGGTGGTGATAGTCGCGGATTTGGTCATTTGTAGCATTAGTGGCATTGCCAAAGCTTGACACTAGCGGGTCTTTTTGGCGAGGCATGGAATATGAAGTGATCGACCGTGTGATGGATGGGGTTGAATTTAGAGTGGGCAGCTCAGTAGATGTTGCTGCTGGACGCTTATTTTGAGGTGGACGCGCCATTTTGGATGTGCGTGTGATGGAAGATGGAATTGTTGGATTTGATAAATGTTAGAAAAGGCAGATGAAGTTGCTTTTAAATAAGAAATATATCTGATACAATACAGGCAAACTACATGTATCAAGCTGTGTCACTAAGGTGACGTCTGGCCGGCATATCTGAAACCTGGCGGATTCCTTGTCTGCCATTAAACGATACGTTTGATGTCAGAGGTATAGACATGGTAATTTCCGCCAATCACAAGGTGATTTATGCTTAGTCTTTGTTTATAATTCCAGATCCTTGTAGAAAAACGTGTACATGACCTATCAAGTGTACTGTCCATGGATGTCATGCTAATCCCTAGCCTCCAGGGTTGTCGCCACTTGCGGGCTTGTGGATGACAACGACAAGAATATGCTATATCAGACTCCAGTTTATGGTTATTATTCCCTGGTCCGGTTATCCTTTATGATGTCCTGTAAGTATCCCTAACGCCCCATGATCAACCAAGTAAGTCATAAGTTGATACGTGTCAATGTGTTGAGTTTGTTTCAATTCAGATTTGCTTAAGGCGTTGGCTAGATGTCCATAACAAAGCCACCCCGTGTCTCTCCAGTCTCCTATTCAGTATCGGTCTCCCAGTTCTTTGTCTTTCCAGTCTCTCTCTTCTCAGTCTCAAACTCGGCTGTGCCTCCAATCCAGAGGCCAGTGACACTACTGCCCCATGTCCTGAACCTCACATTAATCTCACGATGACGGTCCTCGTCCAAACGCTGCCTAATCTTAAGCATCTGGGTAGGGTCACGGATCACACCATTTACCAACACCCCAAAAGCCAAAGCACTCGCAGTCTCCTCCCAATCCCTCCAATTCTCAGGAACCTGCCTCAGTTCGTACTCGTACGGTTTGTGATCGTCGGTGGCATACAGACACACACTATTGCTTTTGATCCTACCAAGGTTCTTCCTGATGAGACCATGTTCCAGCTCCAATTCATTCAACTTCGCAATTGATTTGATCGGAATCAACGTCTTCACCTTTCTGATCATGCCAGCATTCTGGATTGCTGATCCAGGTATCAAGTCCTCTCTTTTGATGTTCAGGTCATGTCGTATGGCGTCGATGTATTTGTTTGCCACATTCTCCATGCTTGTACATTTCGGGTAGGAGAATTCAACCCAGATGCTGTTGTCTTGGTCTGGAGCCTTCGTGATCCTTGCTTCAACACGACCGGTCTTGGACCAGATATAGAGTCTGTCCCCCGACATCATCCCAAGTTTTGATATTAGCCACACGGTTCCAATCATTGCATGGGCGCAGTTCTCTAGTTCATAGCGTGGGTCCCAGAGGCGGATCTCATAGTCGCAATCTGAGCCTGTCCGTGTGGGGAAAACGAACCCGCTCATGTGGCCGTAGCTTGAGGCAACCTCTCGCATTTCTTCGTCGGACATGCGCCTGTCGCTTAGAATAACTGAAAGGGTACCATCACCATCAGGGCCACCGGGAGAGACCCGTAAAAGATGGACTTGACCTTCCTCCATTGTAGATGGATGTGATGTAGGTCATGTAGTGTAGTGGTTAAAGAGATGGGTTAGTTCTGCGTAGATGCAATACCACTTGAGAATTGATGAGTTGCATGATGAAAGTCAAGAGCAACAAATGCTAAAAGCAATTTATATAGTTGGTGACATTCCTCATCCCATCTCTTACCCCAGGAACAAACAAACACGGGGTGCGGGATAGACCACCCGCGCAGTGACGTTGGATGTTGATCGACAAGTGTACAGTATAGCGACAACAACTACACACATATCAGACCATGCCACTCCCACAATGACCGACCTAACACCAACCCTCAACAACCTGCTTTCAAAGCAAGGCTCAGAAATCCCCCAAACCAAAAAACCTTGCACAGAAACCGCCGACGAGTTTCTAAAGGAGGCATACCGAATTGTAAGCCACACCCTCCGCATTCACTTACACCCTCTATACCCAAACCCCAGCAAAGCAAAAAGAACCTCTAACACAAGTCCACCCAGAACTCACACATCCACTCCCTCCTCCAATACCTCCAATCAATCCGCCACGCCTACCTCTCAACAACGCAACCACAACGCCGCCAAAACACAATAACCCCCAACCCCAAAAATGCACCCCCAACCGCCAACGCCCAAACAAACCTCACAGACCCCGAACGCGACGCAGTCGACACATCAACAGCCCTCCTCCTCCGCGACCTAGCAACCTCAATCGCAAACCTTTCTTCCGCAGAATCCCTCCGCCAAGAAACATCCTCCACCCTCCTCCACAAGAAATACGGCCACTCCGCCGCCGGCGCCCTCCTCTGGCGCTGGGCTGGCGGGGGCGGCGCACTAGACAGCTCCAGCGCAGATAACGAGGGTAAATCCACCGAACAGATCCACGCAGAGGAGAGCGCGCGGTCGCTAGCAACTGTCCGCGAGAGCGTGCTTTGGTTCCTGAGGCGCGGACTTGAGTGTGCTGTTGGTGTGCAGCGTCGGATGGTTGAGAAGAGGATCGAGAGGGTACGGGAGAAGGAGAAGAGTGTGCTTTATAAGGTTGCTGCGGGGAAACCTGCTGGTGGGAATGGCACTGGGCCTCGGAAGGGATCTGTTTCTGTGTCGGAGAGGACTGGAGCTGGAGTTGGGGGTTCGGGTGCGGGTTCCTTCGATCCTACTTTCCAGGCGCCTCATGCGGCGGTTCTAAGTGAGGCGGACACAGCGCGAATCGAGGCGCAGCTTTCGCCGGAGCAGTTGCAGCTTTTTGCTGAGGAGAATGATTCTATGCTTAAGCATTATGAGGATACGTTGGGGAAGGTCCAGTATGTTTCCCTTTTTTTTTTATGGTTGGTCGGTTTTGTTGGATGATGCTAATACGTTGTTCTTATAGAAACGCCGAGAAATCTCTCCTTGAGATCTCCTCTTTGCAGGAAACGCTTGTCTCTCACCTCGCTACGCAGGAGGAGCATATTTCTCAGCTTGTTTCGGATGTGGATACGACACAGACAAATGTCGGACAGGGAAATCGCGAGTTGAAGCGTGCTACTGAGCGACGGAGTACAGCGCAGGCTGTCTTCTGGGGGACTGTTGGGTTGTGTACCTGGCTTGTGGTTTGGGATCTGGTCTTTTAGTCCCGATACTGCTGAACCGGTTTATCTCAGATGCTTTCATGGAAAGCGTTTTTATACGATACCAGATACCATTATGTCTATTTCGTTAAAATGTAGCGCATTGTCTCAAAGTCTCTTCCTCAATTAGGATGTCGTAGTTATTTTGTCTGGCTGTCAGGCTGCATCTTACTATTGGCGGCCGGTCTGGCCAAATAAATGGGAATCATATCTCAAACAAGGCGTCAATTCTATTGGCATACTGTAGAGAAACCATTGAGAAATTAGTCCCACACTAGTTCAATGGCACATTGCTATCGTCTATGATTTACATGTGATGCATGTGATATATCATACCACCCAGGTCCACTATCTACAGAGTGAAGGATTCAAAAATGCGAAATCAAGACCGAAGTCCCAAAATATGGTAAATTGCTACATAATGAAAGTCCTTCCGAACTTCCACCAAAAAAAAAAAGCTTTCAAAAAGCAAATAGAACGCCAGACCAAGTCTCTCTGAGTGTTTCCACTCTATGTCAAGACCGGGGTATCAGGTAGGTATCACAACTTAGCAGACTCGCGAACAACACTATCAACCGCCTCAGCGAAGTAGTCGATATTATTTGTGTTCAAGCCGGCCATTGAGATGCGGCCGTTCTTCGTCTGTAGTAAAAAAAGAGAGTTAGCACAATCCCAAACATGTATATCCAATACAGTACGCCAACGAAGAAGAAAGTCAGAACATACCATGTAGACATGCCACTTGGAGCGCAGCGTCATAACCTGCTCCTCCGACAAGCCGGTGAAACTAAACATTCCAATCTGAGAAGTAATATGATCCCACGAACCAGGCGTACCACGCTTCTCAAGACGGTCCCGCAGTCCCTGTCTCATCTCCAAAATACGACCACTCATCGTACGCAAATCCGCCTCCCACTCCTTAAAGAGCTCAGGATCATTCAGCACGCGACTGGCAATACGCGCACCGTAAGCAGGCGGGTTGGAGATCTCCGATCGCTGCAGAATAGCAAGCTGGGAAGCGATGTGCGCGGACGCAGCAGCCGCGTCCGGACCCGGTGCAGAGACGAAGTGGAAAGCGCCAGTGCGCTCACCGTAAAGACCGAAGTTCTTAGCGAAAGACTGCGCGACGCACAGCTCGAAGCCCTGCTCGACGAAGTAGCGGATGGCCCAGGAGTCGCGGACCAGGTCGCCGGATGCGAAGCCTTGGTATGCGGTGTCGAAGAAAGGGAAGTGCGAGCGGGAGCGCATTAGCTCTGCGATTTGCTTCCATTGGTCTTCGGTGGGATCGACGCCTGTTGGGTTGTGTGCGCAGGCGTGTAGGAGGATTACGGAGCCTTGCGGGGCGGCTTCGAGGGCTGCGATCATGCCGGTGAAGTCAAGGCCTTTTGTCTTGACGGAGAAGTAGGGGTACTTTGCTAGGGTCAGGCCGACGTTTGTGAAGATTTGGTTGTGGTTTGCCCATGTTGGGTTTGAGAGGTAGATTGCGGGCTTTTGGGGGTGGAATTTAGAGAGGAAGAGGCCGCCGAGGTGAACGGCGCCGGTGCCTGAGATTGTTTGCAGGGAGCAGATCTAGTCGGGGTGGGTTAGTTTGGTCCTGAGGGCGGGGTGGGGGGTTATTGGAAGGGATATGGGAGGAGGGAGAGAGGTACGTACTCGCTTTTCACGAATTGCAGGGCTGTCTGCGCCGACGATCAGTTTCTGGGCTGCGGAGGTGAACTCTGCGAGACCACCGATAGAGAGGTATTCGTGATTGAGAGTGGGATCGTTGTGGATGGCGTCATCGGCCTATAGATGTAGATGTTAGATAACTGCATCAAGATAGAAGTATAGATATGGATAGCTACCTTCTTGACAACAGGGAGAATCCAAGGCTTCGCGTTGTTGTCGCGGTAGGCACCAATACCCAGATCAACCTTCTTATCGGAGGGGTCTTCGCGATAGGCCTTCATAAGGCCAAACAAAGGATCTTCGGGGGCGGCAGCCACAGTGGCCGCGGTAAATACTGAAGGACTAGAGGAACCCATGATGTGTGATGATAGTGAGGAAAGACGATCTCTGGCGGATTGAATCGAAGTCATGGTGAAATTATACCCGAAATTCTCCTAGGTTTTGTTTCCCCGGAATCTGACACCGAAACGGGATATTCCTGCTTGCGTTCACCGGATGGAGTGAGGGGGTGGGGTTGTCTTGGGGGAATCAGCGCACACCGTTTGTAATCGAATTATCGTGAGGTATGGAGTACAAAGGATTTGGTTATAGTGTTTTTTTTTTTGGTATTTGGCTCTGTTTCTTATATTTATTTAGCTATCTATCTATATATCCTCGGCGCACAAGATACCGAGGGACGAGTTACCGTATCTTTCCCGTTCTAACTAGTTCACATGCTAGTTAGTTAGTATATCTACATCTGTATATCCAAACACCTGTAGAATTATTAGGTTCAATCTGATTTCAACAACACAGACACAGCATACAAAATCAAAAGAAACAGATTGAAAATCCCCCAACACATTTCCCCTCTCCGACAGGCTACACCCGACTAGAAACAGTGTGTCATACAGCGCCGGCGGAAAAAGACGCACTGTGGAGACCTTTCTGGAAGGCCAAGGTTGTTGCATGATAGGTCTCGGCTCAGGGGTTTGTATATCTTCCAAGGTTGTTCGTAAGGAGTCGTTTGATTTTCAATTACACTACTCCTTATGTACTATTCCAGAAATGTATCTCTTTCCAGTAATACTCGAACTACTCCGTACTCCATACAGTAATTCCCTGTATCCATGGATGTGTCATTCCCCCACACTCGTGAGGGGACGAAAATAACTCATCAGGAGGATCCCGGGATCGGGACTTCGGGGAAATAAAGACGAATTTGGAAAGGGGGGGGATAAACGGTTAAGGGTGGTCTCCGATTGTATTCCCCACAGGGCAGAAGAGAATATCCCCGTTAGGGTGTTGCAAGGTTATTATGGTGCGTTGTGAACGTAATAATATATCTGATTTACAGATGAAGAGAGATTTAGGTACATAATATATCCCTCACATACTCCAAATACGTAAAAACGGTCCACAGGTGTTTATATGGACGCGGGGTCTGCCCAGGTGGTTAAACCAGATTTTATGTCAGCCGCTGATGCAACCTTGGAATCCGAGGTCAGCCAATCGGTCAGAAGATGACTCGTGCCTGGCGATCTTATTATCATGGGACCCGATCAAGTTTGATATGAGTTTTAGTAAGGCCTCCCGAGGTCATATATACATGGAGTTCGTAATGAAGATACCCTTGAAACCTTTGATCAAATCTGATATTGGTTCTCGAAATAAGCTGCCGAACCCATGGTACTGCTCCCTGCTGACCTGGCACAGCCTCAACTATATTTTGGTAAAGAACAACCAGGACAAATGAGAGGTGATAGCTCGTGAATCGATGATGTGGATGAACATCGATCCAAGTCTAGACCTCTTGTCCTCGTGATGGAAATATTATACTCTACCGCTATATCCTATACCCCGTCTAAGATATATGCCAATTGGATGCCAATTGTATGTAAATTGAAATGTATGTGACCCTAAATTCATGATATACAAACAAGTATATGCAGAGAAGAAACCAGCAGATACAAATAAATCACCGAGAAAAACCAGTCTCTCTTTTCCTCCAACCCCCATTCAAAAGAACGCCAATGCTCATTCAAACAATCCATAAAATAAACAAGGAAAAGAAAACCATAACCCACTTTAAAAAAAAAAAAACGCCATGTAGCCTCCTACCGAGGACCTTGAGATCATCTGAATCGTAAATCGAAAATATATGCAAAACGTAAAGGAGTGATATGTGAAGGAGTGAGATCATCATGCAGTAGACGGCGTGAGATGGACGGGTGCCGGAGCTGTCGGAGAAGGCGCAGCATTTTCAGCGTCAGCAGAAGACTCAGCCTCGGCACCGTGAGCGCGTGTTCGGATACGGAAGCGATCGCGTAGTCGGGTGGTCAGACCACGACGTGATCCTTCTTCGGGCGCAGCCTCGCCTTGGTTTGCTTCACGGACACGTCGGAGCGCGGCAAGACGCTCCTCAACGGTAGCGTCGCGCATTCGTCGCGCGTTGAGGGGTCCGTGGAGGTAGTTGGTTAGACGGCGATGCGTGTGGCGGGCTTGTTCACGGGCTTGCTGACGGGCCTGTTCTGTTGTGAGGACTGGACCACCTTCCGTGGATGCGTGGTCGGGTTGTTCGGTGTTTTCTTCGGGTTGTTCTGGGTTTTCGGGTTGGGGTGGGTTGAGGTCGATGCGGCTGCGATTATGGTTAGTTTGGTTTAGGTATGGGAATTGAGTTTGATATCAATATCATTATCAAATAGAACATACCAAAGGGGACAGGTGCCAGACACGTTCATCAACCATGGGTCAATACATTCCATGTGGAATTGGTGGTTACAAGGTAGTACACGTAGGTCCTGGCCCTTGATGAAGTCATCTGTGCAAATCGGACACGAGAAGTTACCTGCTTCGGGCATCTCGGTCTTGGCTTCGGGGGCTGTGGGAGTGGGGCGCTCGTTATCATCTGGGGTTGGCATTTCCGACTCGCGGGGCGTCGATACGCCCGTGTTTCCATCGGCCTCGGAGTGTTCACGATCCTCAGCGCCCACCATCTCAACGTTTCTTTTGGCGGCCTCCACGTCATCGTTTTTGTCATCAAACTTGACGACCGGTATAGTGTCTAACATGGCTCGCGCTATACCTCGCGCCCGGCTTTGCCGCACTCGCCCGGCAATCCGGCGAGGGCCATATCGCTCTGGATGGCGATGAGCCCGGACTGCACCGGTGATGATGATACCCAGGAACAGGGCGGTGATGATACCCGTGATACTGTACAGGATGATCATGGCTGGGAGGGTAAGTCAATGGACTGAACGAGGTAAAGGAGTCGGGATACGAACCAGTGTTTGGACTGTCACTCGTGCCACCGGCATCATTGTCGGAAGGAACACCGGAGAGGTACGACATTGAGACGATGCTGATAGTTGTTGATTGATTGAAAGCACCGAGTAGTGCAGAATCGCCGCCTCGGGTTGTGAATGTGAAGATATTGGGATAGCGTGCAGCGGTCTGATCATCGGAAGTGAAATTGCAGCCGGTAGCTGTTTTGCTGTATAGCAGAATGGCTGCAGCGGATTGAGCAGAAGTGACGTATTCAATTGTCTCGTCAACTCGGATATTTCCCGTGTAGTCGTCCTGGTCGCAGGATACGCAGGCGATTTGCGAGCTCTTTAAGTTGAGGGAATTGCTTGGGATGACTTGAGTGGCAGTGCCAGAAACATTAAAGGACTGGTAGATGTCAGCAGTGCTTCCCCGCCAATTGCGTAGAGCGTATAGCACCTTGAGTTGGGCAGTGGTTGATTGAATCAGCGAGTCGACTAAGGGGACAAGCTTCTGGCCAGTCAGAGTGCTTCCCTCAATACGAAACCCAGTGGATTGGATCTGGATAGTACTATTTGACGGTAGCGAGACGACCTTTGCTTGAACTGAGAAGAACAAGAGAAAGAAAAGAAACAGCCCCATTATGCGGGAGACGGCGGAATGGAATTAATGTGGGGGTTTCACATTAGTCAAGACACAGGAGCATAAAAAAGAGAGAAACCGGGAAAACCAGAAAATGAGGGGAGAGGATCGGCCCTAACACTGGGGGGGCGGGATCAAAGCGGATAAGAGAAGAGATTAGGGAAGTTTGGGATTTTACTTTGGTCGGATTTATTCATCTATTAGAAGATATTATAAATTGCATTATTATTGTACATACATTACTATTACTATATTATCGATAACTATTTGGATTCCTTTTCAACTTGATACATACTTGGGTGAATACTACTTCATATATAATAACGTATATAATATCCTTTTTTACCTTAATTGACCATGGATTACTCCATCTAATGTCTAATGCCTGACGATCCCACACATCACATTATAAACGTCATCGCTGGACTTACCCGACATAGGTTAAGTAAGGGTAGATCGTTCGATGATGCACACCAGGGTCGTTCTCGTATTCGGTCCATTCGCCCAACTTGCCCGTTTATTAAAATCCCGGACTTCCGTCCACTGTCTTACTTCTTACTTCTTAGGCTCTGAGGATTCTTTACTTTTTTTCTTTTTCTTTTTCTTTTTCTTTTTCTTTTTTTGCTTTTTCTTTTTCACTCGCCTCCTCCAACCCAGACATGAGACATTTAACATGATCATCCCCATGGTCTGATCTTACATCTTTTGATCTGATACCCTCAATAGACTTCTTCAGCTCTAGGATTATTGTTCCACGATAAACGCTCTCCCCCGCAGATACCTATTAAATCAATGCACCCCGTGTATTTTGACCCACAAAGGGAAAGAGACAGAACAAAACAAAAAAAAAAAGCAAAGAAGAAGAGGGGGTGAACTCTCGAAATGGACCAAAAAGACCAAAAAAGACCATACAAGACCCAAACCTTATTAAGTTCTTTGATGTCCAGTCTCCAGAATGAAATCTGGAGAGGCGAACACCCGGGGAGACACATGTTTTAAGTATAGTTGTGTTCGTAGTTCAGTCCCCGCTTTATTGTATCTGATATAAATCCTAACTATAATATACTTACTCCGTAGACTATAATTATATTCTATATCATATACCTTCCAAGGTTAATCCTATCCATATTTTATTATTATGTACATTATTAATAATGTATGTACTTATTCTAGTGGCAAGAGGGTAGGGCCTCGGCTCTCATCAGGCCCGGAGTGCATTTCTTACTCCGTATCACTGTGGGAAAAAAAAAGAAGAGAAAAAAAAACAAAAACAAAAAACAAAAGAACGAAAACAAATAACATGAGAATCATACTAGTAGTGAAATAAACTGAAATAAAGTCAGATAAGACAGCTCTAGATCACCTTAAGATCAGAAAAAAGATAGTGAGGGTTAATAAAAAAAAGAAGGTATTAATAGAAACACCTCTCTCTCTTCCTTTCCCTCTTCTCATTTTTAGCTTCGTCCCCCTCTCTGAGCGGCAAAACCCGCCCTTCACGTCAAAGGTCCAATTCTTCCTTCCCCATCCTTCTCCATTTTTTTTTGGCCTTCCTCAAACCCGCATCTCCTTTTTGGGACATGTCGTGAAAAGAGGACTTGCTTTGTCTTTATCAACTCCGTGGGCAGCATCATGCCCGAGACTGTCATTCCGAGCCGGGCCTGGCAACACCGCTTTGACGGGAAGCCAATCTCGTCGTAAGCCTCTCTATAAACCATTTCGGGACCCATCGTGACATCAATAGTCTGGACCCTGTGTAAGTGCCCTCTAACCCGTATTCTTCCCCAGGACCCCCGCCATCGCCGAACTCGATATCGAACGCAATGAGTTAGCCCACACCTGGAAACGCTTTATCAGCCTCCTCCTACCCCAGGATCAGATCCAATGGGAGGAGCGGCCACAGACGGTACTCGACGTGCAGACCTTACTCGGCAATATCAAGACATTCTGGATGTCTCGTCCCCGACAACGGGTCTTTAGCGACTCCATGAACTTGTGCGATCGACTCCTTCCCACCGTCGACACTCACGCGACCCTCCTCTCTACCCTCCCGGACCCTATGGCTTATACCCCCTTATTCTACGGAGTCCTCCAATCAGTGATCAAGGTGCGTGGACCACGTATACACAGGTCTCCCATGGATCGCTAACATAACGCGTCAGGCATCATCGCATTACCCACGGGTAATGGAGGGCTTAGCTACTGCCCTGCTAAATATTCACGATGCTCTAGGTCTTCCTAGTGATCCTAGCCTAATATCAAACGCAGTCCCACATATTACGAAAACCTACGCTCTAATATTCTTCTTTTTGACCGAATTCATGGACTGGTATGTTCGGAGGTCCACGTGCCAGTTGCTGAACATGCATAGCCAGGATGTGTACTCGGAATTTCATCATCTGGTCCTCTATATACAACTGCAAGCACGGAACCTTCCATGGCAACATGCGGCCATGGATGTCGACGAGGAGACGGAAGACCCGTATAGCTCTCGGGCACTTTGGGAGGAGTCTAGACTCAGCCAAGTTGGACGTCGGGGAAAGGACCGTCGGATAGCGGCACAAAATACCATCACCCGTCGGCTCATTTGGGAGATTCAACAAGATGCAGAGGAGCGTACTCGGTATAGGGAGGGTCGGGATCGGTTGTTGGCAGAGACGTTGAGTTCTGTGCGCGAGCAACTGCAGCCGGTCAGTGAACAGAGCGGTGGCATTGTTTGCATAACCACGCCTCCAGCTCCAAACATAGGTAACAAAGCCATACACAATTTGCCGCTCGATCACCTGTCTGACGCAATTTGATAGACACATCCTCTTTTGAATGGTCGAGGGGATCCAAGCGCCGTCTTGGACGACTCGAGATTCAAAGTTCATCCAAGCACCTCCAGGACTTCTTCGATAGTGATGATCAGATTTGCGACTACGAACCCGATGTCAAGGTCGTCGCGGAGGCTAATATCGTTGCATCTCTACAGCAATGGGCCACCAGTTCGCGATCGCAGGCCCTAGCCGTGGGCGGGACTCAGCCTACCGCCTCCCTCGACCCGGTGGCTCTAATTTCAGCCTGCTATGCCTCCTTCGCACGTCAAGCTCGATTGCCCGTCGTTTCTCATTTCTGCGCCCTTCCTAGCCAGGAGGCCAAAGGGCTGAATCTGCACGAGCAAGGCTTAATTGCCCTCACCTACAGTATAATCCGGCAATTAATCGACTGGCTGCCTCCTGTAGTTGACAGCGACGCTGTGCTGGATCTCAGCGCAGAGCGGTTTCGCCAACTAGACGGAACGCTCACCAGCTGGAAAGCCGCTCTATCGCTAGTCGATACCCTTTTACAATCTGCCCCACCACTGCTGGTGTTTATAATAGACGGTCTAGACGCCATCCACGACCCGTCTACTGACGGAGCGATCCGGGAACTGGTCCGTGTGCTGCTCACCCACACCCGACGCCAACCCCAAGGCGGTCTCAACGGACAGGGCCCTACTCTCCTCATGAAAGTCCTCTTCACCGTCACCGGAAGACCGAGTGCCCTGATCGAGACGATGTCTGAACACACACTCATCCTGGGCGAATCCAAAACCAACCAACCCACGCCGTCCGAATCGGTCCTCACATCGGATCTCGGAGCGGTCATGATGAATGCATGAATTGCCACGGGTGCCCAGTGCCCAGTCACGCACCGTTTACGAAATTCTTTTCCTGCTCCTGCTTTTGGCTAAAAAAAAGACGTTTTTTTTTTTTTGAAATTCAAGCATAGATTTGCGTGGGTTGGGAATATTTGGATCTTATGAAACAGGCAGAACACGGATGCCACTTATTTTACTTTACGCATGGGCTTTTTGGTCTTGGAAGGCAAGGCTTTTCCTATGCTCGGCGTTCTCCTGTTGGCTTTTGGCGTCCGGGAGGACTGAATGGTTTATTTGGCTTCTTTTTTCTTTTGTGCTTCAGTGGTAGCGGTAGACCTGTACTATGCTGCTTGATAGCTGTGATACCCATCTAGGTCTAGAACTCTTTTGCTATTATTTCTGAATTTTTTGGGGGGGAAGGGGGGGATTCCTTTTTTCGCAACCTCGTTTTCAACGGACACCATTTTCCGAGTCGCAACTTGATGTTTAGTATTCCCCGTATATCCGACCTTAATGTGGGGAGCCGATGGACATTGGTTTCCGCCCGCCAAATATTTAAACGGTTCACCGAAGACATCAATTGGGATATACTTTGTACATATATACTTTCTGCACACATTGGATTCCGAAGTACGATATACGCAATCATGAACGGCCCCGGAGTTTCATCCCGACTCTACTCCCCCTCCACCCCGCAACTCTCCGAGTTCAAAGACATCTGCTCGCAAACCACAAACCCTGCAACCTACCCACTAGCCTGCGAAATCCAATCCAACATTCCCATCTACGACCTCGCTGCCCTCGAATCCACAGGCCTCACATCAGACCTAATCAACCGCCTCCAAGATGAATGGCACCATGTTCTCCACACAGGCCCAGGCGTCTACGTGCTACGATCAATGTACGCACCTACAAAATACGAAAGAACCCTAAACACCACAAACACCGCCTTCAACGCGATTATCGCGCGCGAAGCCGCACAATCAGAAAACAAGAAAGGAGACCACTTCGCCGTAGGCGGCACAAACGATCGCATCTGGAACTCCTTCTCAAAACACGCGCTCCAAGACCCTTCCTCTTTCATTGACTACTACTCAAACCCATGGCTAGCAGCAGTCGCCGAGGCCTGGCTGGGTCCAGCATATCGCGTGACAGCCCAAGTCAACGCCGTGCACCCGGGCGGCGCTGCGCAGGAAGCACACCGCGACTACCACCTCGGCTTCCAGGAAGAAGTGGCCTGCAAGCGCTACCCGGCTGCGACGCAGCTGACATCGCAGTTCCTGACTCTGCAGGGTGCGGTCGCGCATACCGATATGCCTGTCTCTAGTGGACCAACGCGGTTCCTGCCTTATAGTCAGACGTACAAGCCTGGGTATCTGGCGTGGCGGAAGCCTGAGTTCCGCGCTTTCTTCCAGGAGAAATATGTTGCGCTCCCGTTGAGTTTTGGAGACGGTTTGTTTTTCAACCCGGCGCTGTTCCATGCTGCGGGAGCGAATCAGATGGATCCTCAGAATGGGGGTTTCCGACGTGTTGCAAACTTGCTGCAGATTAGTAGTGCGTTTGGAAAGCCTATGGAGACGGTTGATTCTGTGCCCCTTGTTGATGCTATTTGGGATTTACTGGTTGAGCGGTTCCGCGTCGCTGGGGGTGTTTTGGCAGGACAAGAACTTGATCCTGAGACACATTCGTTGCAGCAGAGGGAGATCAGGGCTTTTGTGCAGGCTGTTGCCGAGGGGTATCCTTTCCCTACGAATTTGGATCAGAGACCGCCGGCCCTGAGTGGTATGGCGCCGGAGAGTGAACAGGATATTGTTGTGCGGGGGTTGGAGGGTGGTTGGGATAGGAAGCAGGTTGTTGCTGCGCTGGAGAAGATGCATGTTGACTCGAGGGCGTAAATCGGGGTTGGGCTTGAACCCTCCCCTGCGCTCCATAAATAAATTAAATACAATATCCATTACGTGCTTCTGATGCATCTAGAATCAGCCTTTTATTCCTCTTCCCCGTTGGCTAACCGAATACTCCATAGACTGTGTTTGATCTTAAGCCACCCGCTGATGTGAGCTGTTTATTGGACGATCAGACACATCGACGTGTGGGGGTAGTGGACCTGCATGTCGGAATTCGCGTTCTTGATCCTGTTCGAGGATAGGTCACGTACTTTATAGATTGCAGGGGGGAAAGTACTCCGTATGTGTAAGGCGAAATGGAGAAGAGGGTCTCCAATAGTCTAGAGTCGATCGGTAATATAAAGACACAGACTAAGAAGAGAAACAACGAATGATGAGGCTGGAAAGGATTCCACAGGGGGGAAGAGGGCGGTCTCACATTTTTGCCCTGTTCCCCCCCAACGGGGCCTGCTGAAACACGTCCATGGGTTCGCGTTTTCTACTTGAAGACTTTCCTTTCTTTCTTTTAGTTCTCTTACACTTGACACTCTCTTGGATTTAGTCATTCGTTTACTGTACATATGTACATTTACGGCTTTTGGTTGATCTCTCACTAAAACACCCAATTTGCCGATCCACATCTCCACCTACTTCTTGACCATTGACATTGAACGATCGACTGTCAAAGTCCAGCACACACTGGTCCGACAATTATACCACCCATAGCCTGGCACCTGTCGCGAGAGGGGGAAAAAAAGCGCGGAAAGTTTTTGGTTCACCCGGCGAGAGGGAGGCGAAAAACAGCAGGGCTACCACCCGTTGGTGTGCTATAACAGGACTATTTTTTTTTCGCGTGTCTCCACCACACGAAAGCCGCCTCCGCAATTGAACCCATTGGTTTAGGGGTGGATCTGCATTGACACGATAAAGGCCCTGCCTACCCTCCAAGCTCCTTGCGATGGGGCGTTCGAGTCTTAGTCTTCCCACCAGGCGACTGACGGCTCACCGATTTGAGCAACTACACGACATGCCGGGCCATGGCAATGGGATGTTGAATCCCAACGACGTGACCATTGATATCCCGCTTACGGAGACGACTTCCCGTGGCCAAACGGGCGCCCGTAAATGGAACACCAATACCAGCCACCAGGACGGGGTCTCGCAGACTACCGAGAAGGCACCTATCGTTGGCCACCATCATCGGGGTCCTGGCGGCAGGCGTCGCACGGATACTGATATCAATGAATTATCTGGAAAGCCTGCTGAGTCGCCCGAGGACGGTACTATCAACCGTATGGGCCGTTTCTACCAAGCTGTCCTGAATTACTCCCTCATCACTCGTTATTTGATTTATGTTATTCCCATTGCGATTTTGATCGCGATTCCGATCATTGTTGGTGCTACCGTCGCGACGAACGCGAAAATTGGTGGTGTTCATCTCTACTGGTTCTTTACTTGGATTGAGATCGTCTGGGTCAGCCTGTGGGCGGCCAAGATCTTCGCCCGTTATATTCCTTATTTCTTCCAGTTCTTGTGCGGTATCGTCAGCTCCGGCACCCGCAAGTATGCGCTCATTCTGCGCGCCCTCGAGACCCCCATTGCGCTTTTGATTTGGGCTATTATTTCCCTTGTGACCTTCCTGCCGGTTATGACCTTGAATCCTAGTAAGCAGGCGTCCAGCGACACGGGTGTCAAGGCGTGGGAGAAGACTATCAAGAATATTTTATTTGCGCTCCTCGTCTGTAGCATCATCTACTTGGCCGAGAAGGCCCTTGTGCAGCTCATCTCGATCAGTTACCACCGCAAGCAGTTCGACGCGAAGATCCAGGTCTCCAAGCGCAATGTGCACTTGGTCTCTCTTCTCTTCGAGGCCTCGCGCAATATGTTCCCCGTCTACTGCCCTGAATTCAAAGAGGAGGACTCGCTCATTTTCGACTCGATCCTGGCTCAGGCTGGCACCAATGGTGGCAAGCGGTCATCCGCTATGCCCCTCCGCATGCTCCGTCATGTCGGCAAGAACGTCGGTCGTGTTGGCGACAAAGTTACTGCTGCTTTTGGACACGTCGCGTCGGAGCTTACTGGTAAGCAAGTGTTTAACCCGACTTCGACGCACACCATGGTTATCGAGGCCCTCGAGCGCAAGCGCCACGCTGCTGCCCTGGCCCGTCGTATCTGGATGTCGTTTGTGGTCGAGGGCCGTGAGTCTTTGTTCATGGATGATATCGTTGAGGTCCTAGGTGCTGAGCACGAGGCTGAGGCTGAAGAGTGCTTCATGGCTCTTGACAGGGATGGCAACGGTGATATCAGTCTTGACGAGATGGTCCTGACCATCACTGAGTTTGGACGCATGAGGAAGGCCCTGAACCACAGCATGCACGATGTCGACCAGGCCATCCGTGTGTTGGACAACCTGCTCATGTGTGTCGCTGGTCTGGTTGGTGTTCTTGTCTTCATTTCTTTCGTGACCACTGGATTCGGTACTGTCATTGCAGCCGGTGCCACCTCGCTGCTCTCCCTCAGTTTCGTCTTCTCCGTTACCGCTCAAGAAGTTCTCGGTTCCTGCATCTTCCTCTTCGTCAAGCATCCCTTCGATATTGGCGACCGTGTCGAGGTCAGCGACAAGCCTTTCGTCGTTGAGCGTATCTCGCTTCTTTTCACTGTCTTCCGCAATGTCACCGATGCCCGCATCACGCAGGTACCTAACAATATTCTAAACAGTCTGTGGGTTGATAACTTTACTCGCGCCAATGCTATGCACGAACAGCTTGTCATCCCCGTAGCCTTCGACACTAGCTTTGCTGAGGTTCAATTGCTGCGTCAGGAGATGGAGAACTTCGTTCGCGACAAGGAGAACAACCGTGACTTCCAGCCGGATATTGACATCGAGCTCGATGGCGTTGGTGATATGGACAAGCTTCAGCTGCGCGTTGACATCCGTCACAAGTCTAACTGGTCTAACGAGACTATTCGTGCTGCCCGACGATCCAAGTTCCTGTGTGCTTTGGTCCTAGCCGTCCGCAAGATCCAGGTTCGCGGTCCAGGTGTTGCCCTTCCCGAAGAAGAGACTGCGGACGCCGCAGATGGCGATGACAAGGGTGATGACAAGGGTGATGACGCCGGCGCCGGTGCAGGTGCAGGTCGCCGCCAGTCTACTCAGGGCGGTGGTGCCGACTCTTCTAAGCCCAACCCTGGCGTTGCCGCTGCCGCCGCGGGTATCCTCAACTACGAGAACACAGCCCAATCGACAGGATACGACCAAGCCCGTTCAGGAACAATCACCAACCGTGGATCAACTCACCGTGGATCAACTCATACCAACGCCGAGCGCGAAGCCGCCATCGTCGAACTGCTCAACGCCCGCTCCCCAACCGTCGACGCCGGCCGCGACAACTACGACAATCACGAGAACGCCCTCCATCGCACTGCCACCAACGCCTCCAACCAAGGCAACCAGCTAAACGTTCACACCGGAAGCGAAGGCCTCAACCGCGGCCTGTCAACCGGCCACCGCAAGCTCGGCGATCATGTTTCCTACAACGAGCATGATGCGCCCAGAAATGCGCCTCTCTCCCCAGTCCCCGCCGGCATGACCCCATCCTCAAGCCAAGTGCCCATTCTCGAGACCCCCAAGCCAGGCTCCCGTCACAGCGCCCGCTACGAGCCCCGTCCTCACTCAGGCCAGGACCAAACCCAGAGCACCGTCCAGATGGTGGGCTCACCAGACCCTAACCCCTTCAACGGTGGCTACTACTCCCACGACACGGGGTACAATCATATTCCGGTTGGCGGTTACAGTGCCGAGAACACACCGGCACGCGAACGTCGTGATTCGAATCCCAATATCTCTGGCGTGACCGCGTCCAGCAATTACCAGCTCTCGGATCGATATGATCCCGTCTCCCCGCCGTCTATCTACTCCCCGCCCCAGCCGTCAGTCTCACAGCAGGGTGCAGCTTACAATACTGCTCCGCTGAGGAAGAAGGATAAGTCTCCATATGGGGAGCATGAGACTTGATTGTTTTTTTTTCGTTTTCTTCTTATCACTGACCCTTTTTTGATTACCCATTCATTCTTGGCTACCTACTTTTTCTTTTTTTTTCTTCCTGGGTTGTTCATATTATGTGTATGATGTCGATATATTTTTTTTTTTTCTCTACGTTTTTGAGCCGCACAAAAATTTACGCCCTTCGTGGTGTGCGGCTATGAAGCTATGCTATTCCCGATTTTGGGGGGTTAAAATCAAATCTACTTTATTTATTTTTCAAGACGATTCTATTGCGATGTTTACTATATGACTACGATATCTAGATGACTCTCACTAACACTAGAGACAATAGGCAAATGACATGGGGACAGAAAGGTGTCTGATGGGTGAGTTATGCTTCATACATATTTTAGAAGAAATGTATCATTAGTGAATATTCCCAGAGAAACCCGTGATAGAAGCGCTGCAATAAAATACCGAGTAGAGATACAGATAATATTCCCATAATCCAACACATATCAAATACACATTTCTATAATACAAGTCTCACAGAGTCCAGGTAAAAAAGCCTGGCCACGCCATCCAATTCTCGTAACAACCCTATTTACCTCCACTCTCCTTCCACGGATATCCAACAGGATCATCCTTCC
The DNA here is from genome assembly GCA_019190355.1 of Penicillium palitans. Classification (NCBI taxonomy): domain Eukaryota; kingdom Fungi; phylum Ascomycota; class Eurotiomycetes; order Eurotiales; family Aspergillaceae; genus Penicillium; species Penicillium palitans. The sequence continues at coordinate 118,919 of JAHAQQ010000086.1, forward strand.
GCGTCCAGATTTTAGTCTTCCTCTTATTAACCACATGCTCAACAAATACCTCACGCGTGTACTTGGCCTTGTACTTGCGGATCCAGCGCGGGTCCCAAAGTTCACTCGCAATGCCTAGATCCTTGCAACAGCGCACGAGCGCGTTCGACCGACAGCCTTCTGTAGCGGTGGGGATACCGTCTGGAGAGAAGTAGTCCTGTTCGCCGCGGGCGACGGAGACGAGGCTGGAAAGAGAAGTGTGTTAGCTGAGTGTTTTCTTGTCTTGCTCTGGTTCTCTGGTATCCAAGTCTGCAAGATTGTAAAAAAAAAAAAAGACAAGGAAAATGGAAAGCTTACCGTCCATTACAAACAAGAGCATACTCCCTTGTCACCGTCTTCGGCGTAACGATACTCTCACTCCGCGGCACGAGACCCCACCCACCAGGCCCGAAAGCGCGGTTGAGAATCCGTCGGTATTTGATCTCCGGTAGGTAGAGGATTCCATCGGGCTTGATCTCGACCTCGTCAGGCTCCGTCTCCGCGAGCAGGATATCGGCCGCTTCTTTGGGGAATGGCTCGGCAGATAGACCGTGGAAGGAGCGCGTCCAGTCGATTCTATCTTCGGTTGGGCGCTCGAGCTCGAGGGGTTTGTCTGATAGGCCGCTTTTGGAGATGTTTTCTGTCGTTGCGCGGCTGGGGGTTGAGCCTGGGACGCGGGATGCGGGGACGCCTGTTGGGATAGGTGTTGAAGCTGAGGGGGTGGGCTTTGCGGTTGAGGATGAGGGTGATGGTGAAGGTGAGGGTTTGGCGGCGGTTTGATTGTTTTGGTTCTTGGTCGTGTAGCTGATAGCTCTTTTGGTCATCGGGGTGGACAGCTGGCTGATTCTTGGATTGGGAGTTCTTGAGGAGCGCGAAAGCTGTGTCGCATTTTGGAGGGTCTCAATTGCCCGCCAGGACCGGATACGGAGAGGAGCAGACATCGTGGTTTGTATTGTTGATAGGGGAAGGACCAGCGAGGTCTTGCAATGAGGCGAATATATGCGATCACGTGATGTAGATTTGATGGCTTCGTTCTGTCAATGTTGGCATAATCGGGTATAATTTGAGTGGGATTGATTGGAAGAGACTATTTGAACATGGTATTATGGATGAGTAGAGTACATTATGCGTCTTTGGTTTGTGTTCGCTGATCGTTGCCCTGGCGCTTCCAGCACTCGCGGAAAGCTTCCATCTGTGTTGATTAGAGTCAGTATGATCTGGGTAATTGGAGCTATGTGTTGCTTCATCAATTCATTGGTATTTGAGGAAGTGTAATGACGATCACTGCAGAACTGGCCTTCCAATGGCTTTCGGTGGAATGATCTATGTTCGGTTTGGCGGATATTATAGCTCACCTCTTTTTTGCATTCGCGCCAGTCTTTCTTTGCATAGTAGCAGTCATTCATCTTGTCCTGCTCGGCTGATATATGTTAGTATGGCATTTGTGACTCGAATTGAGTATAACATACTATGGCAGCCTGTGCTGAAGATCCGCTTGTCCCTGCCATTGCAATTAGCACCACGCAGACTATGCCACTGAAAATGGTCTCACCAATCATCCGGCTCATCATCATCCGGAATAACAGCTGTCTTCTCCACGTTGTTCGACATGGCTGAGGTATGGCAATAAGGAACGTTGGAGAAAGGCGGTTGGCCTCGGCGGAAGATGGAGAAGTAGTATCTTATCGCGCTGATTTCCCTTTGCAACGAGACAACAATGGCAACGCCAACGGGCAATAACGCCAATTTCAGTGGCAAAAAGCTCAATGTCCTAGTTTACTCCGGTTTGCTTCACTTTCCTCGGCCTGACGCCTCAGCCCTTTTCTGACCCGACAACTTCTCAACAGGAAATGGAACCACCGTTGACTCAGTCCGTCATTGCCTTTACACCCTCCGCCGCCTGCTCGCCCACCACTATGCCGTTATACCTGTGACGGGTGATATGCTCCTCAAGGAGCCATGGATGACTACGTGCGCTATGCTGGTTATGCCCGGGGGCGCGGATATGGGATACTGTCGCACACTCAATGGTGCGGGGAACCGGCGCATCACGCAGTTTGTCCGCAATGGTGGGCGGTACCTCGGTTTGTGTGCTGGTGGCTACTACGGATCCAAGAGTTGTGAGTTCGAAGTTGGCGATAAGACAATGGAGGTCATTGGAGACCGCGAATTGGCTTTCTATCCGGGCATCTGTCGGGGCGGGGCATTCCCGGGGTTTGTTTACCATAGCGAGGCGGGGGCACGCGCTGCGGAGGTTGAAGTGGCTGAGGGTGCTTTAACCACTGGCACCGGCACCGTGCCAAGCACCTTCCGGTCGTACTACAATGGCGGTGGTGTCTTCGTTGATGCGGCGTCGCTCGCAGACAAAGGGATAGAGGTTCTTGCGAGCTATACTGAAAAGTTGAATGTCGACGGAGGGGAGGGCGCGGCTGCTGTTGTATACTGCAAAGTCGGTAATGGAGCAGCAGTCTTGACCGGACCTCATCCTGAGTATGTTTTGAATTTCAATGATTCCAATTGACAGGCTTCATTGAGTTACTAACTTACGAACTAGATTTGCGGCTGTTAATCTGGACCCGAAGGCGGGCGGCGCTGAATATGCGGATATGGTGGCGGCTCTCGCTGCCGATGACAAGGAACGGACGGACTTCTTGAAGGCTTGTTTGTCCAAACTTGGCCTCGAGGTCACGCAGGACACGACAACAGTGCCTTCACTGTCGTCCTTGCACGTGTCTGGAATCGATGCCGACGGTCCTATGGATATCCTGTCGGGACTTGGAGCTGCATTCACCCAAGAAGGTCAGACTGAGTGCCTCAAGGACGAACACGATACGTTCCGCATTCAACGTCCTGGGGCATGGAATCTTGGTGGACTAGAAGAAGCGCTTCCCGCGGCATCATCGGAGCCTAGCGAGGGTATAGTTGATTACCAGGCAATCATCAAGCGACTTGTGTTCCACGATGATATACCATCTTCCAAACTCACACCATACTTTAACCACCATGCATTCTACTCCCATCTCCGCCAATACCAATCCGAGTCTAAGGGAGAGGCCACAACATTTGGCTCCAATCTCTTATATGGAGAGGTAGTGACTAGCACGAACACAATTCTTGAAAAGTAAGTATTTTGGTCGATAGGTCTGGTATTGGTCGGCTCTAACGAGTATCAGGAACACGAAGCTGCTTCGTCAGCTGCCACAAGGATTTACGGCTACGGCTACAGCACAAATCGCCGGACGCGGACGCGGATCTAATGTCTGGGTCTCACCAGCAGGTTCTCTAATCTTTTCAACTGTGGTGCGACACCCTATGGACAAGATTCAGTCGGCACCGGTTGTGTTCCTTCAGTATCTATCAGCTATGGCAGTAGTCCGGGGAATCAAGAACTACGCCAAAGGCTACGAGAAGATCCCCGTCAAACTAAAATGGCCCAACGATATTTGTAAGTTTCAGGTGGTTTATTATATTAATAAGGGTGGTTTACTAATGGATGATGTATCTCCACAGATGCACTGGATCCAGATGACCCGGAACAGAAACGGTACACCAAGATCTGCGGTATTCTTATCAACTCCCATTTCATGTCAAACGAATACATATCCGTCGTCGGTATCGGTGTCAATGCCACCAACGCCTCTCCGACGACCGCATTGACCACTCTCGCCGCACGCTACGCGTCGCCGGGCGCTGCTACCGCTTCACCTGTCACGCTCGAGAGGCTCCTGGCTCGTATTTTGACTACCTTTGAAAGCTTGTATACCCGCTTCTTGCGCACAGGCTTCGATCGAGGCTTCGAGGCTATGTATTATGAAGACTGGCTACACATGCACCAAATTGTCACCCTAGAAGAGGAGGGCGGGGCTCGCGCTCGTATTCAGGGTATTACCCGTGATTGGGGTCTTTTGCTGGCCGAGGAGTTGGGGTGGAATGATCGTCCAACGGGACGCGTGTGGCAGTTACAGAGTGATAGTAACAGCTTCGACTTCTTCCGTGGGCTGGTGAAACGGAAGGTATAGATCAACTAAAATAGATAAATAGGTATAGATATATAGGATGAAATATCCATGTCGATAACTACTGTTTCATATTTGTGATTTTGCGCAACAACATCTTACAGAATTGGTTTGGTAGACACGGCTTCTCATTTTGATATTAATGTGTTCATTCAGCAACTGAGCTATCGTGATTGCAGACCAAGTGTTCCAGCAGCTATCATCCTCATCCTGACAGTAGCCCATCGAGTTTGTAGTCGAGGACCCTCGGCGGCCCACACGAGGGCTATACGAGAGCTCCCTAAAGCGATGGAGCGGATTTGACAGGAATTAGTTAGACAAAATTACTGTCATCGGCAAGCGGCAGTCATGGGCCATGAATTTTGGCAATGCTCTTGAGATATGAGGTATCAATGTCGCAGCATCAATATGCCTAGTTGAAACGCATGCATCCCATACATATTCGCTCCATTGGGGCATATAGATATGGCCGCACAATTCTCTGCAAGGTGCACAGTCTTCTGTCCGAATTGGTCATCTTGATAGACCCGATTCCATTCCTCCATCTGGGATCAGGCAAAGGGCCCGCTCATCAATCGTACTGTCCACGGCTTATACATGACCTTCAATATAAGCACATTTTCCCAAACTCCCCAGTCGGGTCCGATATGTAGAATGGAGATCCGAATATGTACAAAAACGATTATATATGCACACAAAAAGGATACCCGAGGTGAGTGTATAGGATACAGTGTCAAGGCGTCAAGGTATCGACTCGGCCCAGGAGACCCATCGTCGGATACACTCATCCACTCTCCTTAGCGACTCCTTCTCAGCCTCGACCTCAAACCATTCCCGATGCTCCTTCCCGCACTCAGGGCACTGTCCTAAGTCTCGCACACGCAGATCTCCCAGTTCAAGGTGAATGAGTCGTTCCACGCGATGCACATGTGGGACTTTCCTTCCGGCTACTAAAGAGGCCGAAGGGGCCCTATTCCGGCTGTTTTGGAATGGCGCCACCCTAGCAGGGGAAGATGACGAGGATGACGATGGTGTGTAAGGGTAATAACGGATCAAGGTCAAGTCATACGAGCACTGTTTACTCCATTCAGCGAGTCGACGGTGCACATTGCTCGTGCGTCCGATCTTCAGCCTAAGCGTTCCGGGCGTGGTTGATGTTGGGTTTGAGGTGAGGGCATTGAGATCCCGCGCTGCACGGATTGCCTCACTGACGCTGCGTGGCTGGGTGGGTGGGCGAAGGTGGTTGCTACTTTGTGGGGCTTGGGGTAGTAGGGAAGATGCTATGTCTCGCGTTGCTGTGGATTCAGCGCTCCGTTGCGTGGTAGTTGTTTGGGGTGTCACCCAGAACATATAGATATAGCCTTCGTCGTCGGCGTCAGAGATCGGTTTGGCCAGTTCTGTGATAAGAATGGATGTTGTCTGCGGGGAAACTGTAGACGGGATCCACGACGATAAGGACTGTGAAGGCTTCCCCGTGTCTGACAAAGATGGCCGGGATGTTGGAGTATGCTGCGGCCTTCCGGCTGAGGCAGGCAGTTTAATCTTTTGATTCGGATTTGAAGAAGGCGAAACACCACTTGTAGGGGGTTTGGGCCGTTGAACTGAGGCCGGTCTGTCATCCTCGCCGCTGTCTTCCACGATCTGGAAACAGCAAAAAGTGGTCTTTTTCTTCGGTCGGCGCTTTCCACTGGGCCTACTTTGATTTGTCCGCCGTTTGTGGGGAGGCTTTGGTTTTGGATCATCGTTTATTTCGAGCACACCCAGTCGATCCATTAAGGTATCAATGCTTGTCCTTGTCTTAGCCGGAGTGAGGACAGTCGTATGTGGATTCGCTGATGAATCTTGATCTTTGTGCTGCCAGCAGTACAAAGATGCCGCATCTATAGCTTCTTGGCGAGGATCCTTCTTTCGGGGAGTAGAAGCAGGCGATGGGTTTGGAGATGCTAAAGAGCGGCGGCAGGGCCGACCTTGAGCGGTTATGCCTCTACATGTTGTCGCTGGGTTTCGAGAATCTGAGCGAGGAAGCAAAGATTCTGGAGTGTTTGAAATTTGAGGCATGTACGAATGCAAGCGATGAAGACAAAGAAATAGATTGGTGCGATGTAAACTTATTGAACAGGAAACTATTGGCAAAAAAAAAGAGACTAGGCGGCATGGACTGCGGTGAGCTTCTAGGACACAGCCTACAGGCTACATATTCTCCACTTGGAACTTGGACCACGTCGGTGAGACGCTGGGCAGATGAAGGGAGATTATTTTGTTGTTGTGTTGTTGTTTGGACGGTTTTGGTCAATTGCACAGCCACACTGAGGCGGTGTTCCATGTGGCTGTTCCACAACCACACCTGCTCACGTGCCCACTTAGAAAGCCCGTAAATGGGGCCCAAGACCCAACCAGCAGTGGGCTATGGGCTATGGTGGGCTATCGATAGGGGGGGCCTATAATAGCCCATCATAGCCCATTAAGGGGGTCTTAGCGCTTACAAACCGACGTCTTATAATCACTGTATTCTGGCCTTCCACTGATTAAACAGAATTCAAACTTAGAAGACAGAGTTCTAATAGCTATATAAGTATACATTTCAGTTTTAAACAAAATCTAACGGGTGGAGGTCGGGGTATCGCGGGAAAATGTTAATGGTAATATTTTCATGTTAGAGATATATATATCTAGGACTCGTTAGGGGGAGGGCTACATACTATGTAGTTACGTACTTTCTAAGTAAACCTTTGCGGAGGTCTATGCCCACTGGCCTCTTACATGTACACCATTTTTACCTGGAGCTGACTGCACGCTCTGCAAGAGCCTACGAGAATGTCACAGATGACTTGATAATTGCAGCTATTGTATTGGCTATTGTCTCGCTTTATCACCAGATTGGATGACATCTACGGGCGACTAAGTATGCCACCGGTTCATAACTCTCTCATTGGATATTACCTCACCGCTTCATTCATCGCCGGGGG
>JAHAQQ010000087.1:0-118123 GCA_019190355.1 Penicillium palitans
GAGAAACATGTCCAGATAGACCAGTTAGTTAGTTGATTTAATTTAATGGCGTTCTGGTTGAAATAAATGCATTTGAAGTTAGTAGGGTGGGTTAGCTGATCCACTAGGTGGTTTGATCCATGAGGGGGTGAAATACGTTAGTCCTATTACTAACTAACTATAGTTTATCGACCTCTATTAACAAAGGTATAATACCTAGACCTTAGGAATAGAACACGTAGGGACCTCTTCAATTAAACTGATTTCTTTTTTAAGGCCTATTCGATTCGAAGCAAGAATTTAATACAGCTCTCATCAACAACCGGAACTAATCCGCGCTTCAACCATAGATGCTCGACAATGAACCCGTGATCGCGTGTCTAAGCAGAAACGTTGGGTTTGGATTTTGGGCACATGAGTATTCTCAACGCCTCATTCGATGAAATCTGCTGTGTCATACTAGACTACAAATCCCCAAAAATTCATGTCAGCGTTCGGCCGAATTAGGTTCAAATTCTGCATGAATATTCCCGCAGGCCAGTTACTGTATTGACACGATATTAGTGACCGCTGTCATTGGCACCCAGACCAATCTGGCATCAGTGGGTGAATCAAAAGATCGTTGGATCCAAGACGAACTCTTATACGACATTGACATCAAAACAAACGGGGGCTTCAACAGCCACAGGATCCAGTAGGCTTTCATTACCAGTTCCAATACAGAGATTCCCATGCTATTTGCAGTGCATACTGAAGTGGAATTTGGCTTTTCAGATGCTCTTTGGGGAATTTTGCGTGAAAGCAGGTTGTGTTCATACGATACAACTGAACAGACAGTACTGAAAGGTGAGCCAGCAATTACAACATGCATAACTTGTACAACATACAACATAGATTGTCGAATTCAAGATCACATTAGACATAGGTTTAACTAAGAAGCGAGTCTGTCCTCGATTTCAAGCAGAGATAATGCATGTGGCTTCTCTCGGCTTTCGGCTCCACGCATTATTGCATGCCCGGGATTCTGCCACGCGAGCGCAATTGTTGCTGATTGGCATAGTCACCGGGCCGGTCTTAGTCTAATCATCCATGGCAACCTGTTTCCTGCGATAACAAAGTTATACTTAGGTTCAGTGGCGGCAGTGGAGACCGACACTAGAAGTCCGCCCCAGATAACGATATACAACGTGCATATGGATACCCTCTTCACGTCGGCAAAGAGGTAGCGTAGATTGCCGCTGAACTAACTAAATCGAGTTCCGTTTCATATCTCTACTGAGACCGCTGAATTGGAAGCCAAGATTCTGCCGCCTGTTCCTCTTTATTTCTTTTGCTAGTGCGGATAGAGTCACGCGGAGTCTTTGTGACTAGCTTTGTGATGGCATCTATCTTGATGTTTTTCCTTACAGCTTTAGATCAGTTTGCCTTATATAGCCTGATGAATATGATACTCTAATCGGTGTCTATTGCGGTATAAGTCGCCTCTAACTAGAGAAACGGTTTTGGTAAAAAGCTTAGCCATATTAGCTGTATGAAAGAGGCTCCTAGTAGATAGTATGACGGTGTCTAAGACCAGCTCTGTCGATAATTTATTGAGTACGCAGCGTGCACACCTCTCAGAGGCTGATTGATATACGTACACAGAGTGTTTACTAAAAGAGCGAGGGTCTTATAAATGGTCTTTTTCTCAAAATGGGGGTGATAAAAACAAACAAATATTCGGTCATTTGTGCCAAGCTGTGATACGGACTAATGCAATAGCTAAAGAAAAGTAGATATCAAACAAAACACTGCACAGAGTTAAGAATCACCATGCGACCGGTACAAGCACTAGTATCCTCCAGTCTTCCTAGAGAACATACTGGCACCCCGGAGTCTCCCAATCAGTCCGATCCTCCAGAAGCAGCGCCCCCTGCGGCATATCCAATGCCACTTCACCCTCTCGCTTCTTATTCTGCCACTGCAAGTACAGTCGCAGACACAGGATCCAGAAGAATCCCAATCCAAACCCACACAGACTAGCCGTAATACCCTTCTCGTACCTTGGCGCCTCATCCACACTGAAGAACTGCGGGCCAACGATATTACCCACGCAGTACATCACCAAAACACATGCATTAATCACTGCCCGCTTGGTGAGTCCGCGAACATTACTGGTGATCAGCGACATGGCAAGTGGCATGTTTGCAGAGAAAGCCAGACTGAGACAGAAACCCGCCATGCGGCCAGCTTGGTTGCTGTCCGGTAGAGCATACATGAGCACCATTCCCAGCAGGCTGGTCAATGAAAGGACCATCATAGTTAGGGTGCGGATGTTCGGGAAAGACGAGCATAGTATGGCGCTCACAATCACGAATATTAGCTGGGCGGCGCCCGTGGGCATTTGGATCAAGAGGGCGTCAAGACCTTTAAATCCGAACCCTTGCACGACCAACGATCCAAAGGTTGTTAGACCGCCATTGGCGATGTTCACACAGAAGCTGTACAGACTTAGGCACCAGGTCACCGGGTCGCGGAAGGCTTCGACTACCTGCGAAAACTTGTAGGAGCTCTTAGCACCGGCCTGGCCATCGGCCATAACGTTGTGGAGTGTGGTCGATCGCTCGTCGGAGGTCAGCCAGAAGGTTTTGGCTGGTGTATCCGGTAGGAAAATAAGCATGACGATGCCCCATACGGCAGTGACAGAGCCGAAGATCAGGAACAAATATTGCCACGAGGCTACGGCGCCGCCGTCGATGTGTCCGATGCCGTATGAAAGCAGTCCTCCAAATAAGGTGGCCATGGAGCCACCCGCGAACCACAGGCCGTACCGAAGGGGCTGCTGACGCCGGGTGTACCACATGCCAGTGATTAGGGAGAATCCCGGGGCGATGGATGCTTCGAATGCACCGAGGAAGAATCGAGTGATCATCAGACCTGTGAAGTTGTGACAGGCTGCGTGGCACATGAGGATAGTGGCCCAGACGAATCTACAGAATGTGATTGTTAGTTTTGTTTCTCTGCCCGAGGGCAAAGAATGCCGGAAGTCAGGAGATACATACACCGTAGCACCCAGGTACCTTCCAATCGGCAAACGCACCGACAAGTACATGGTCGGGTAGGACCAGAATATGAATCCAAAGTAAAATATGGAGCCTGTCCATGAGAATTGCTTGCCGACTAGGTGTGTGTCGTCAATCATTCCCAGTAAACTGGCATAGCTCAGTGTTTGCTTATCCAGGAACTGCAGAAAGTAGCAGAACCCAAGAATTGGTAGAAGGATCAAATCAACCTTTCTTCGTACTCGGCGTGACTCTTTAGGGGAGACATCGGTGATGCTCCCTACGGTAGTCGCTTGTTTCAGGTCCTCTGGGGGACCTGATTTGGTGTCAAGGTCGATGGATGTCATAATAGTCAATAGGTTGATGGAAAGAGAGTAATGAGACAGACAGAGATATCATTGTATTTATGTATGTAGTTTTTTTCCGCGTGGTTATCTCTATCGACTTAAGCCTATAAACTTCAGATTGAGAATGATACCAAATCCGGGGAAGCACCCGAGAGTCGCTTCCCGGCGCGCAATTACCGCTGATTGGTCGAGTCCCCGCGCCGGTTCCAGGGGATGTGGAGGCGAAGACAAATACGGAGTACCTCCTCTGATAACACAACCTACGAACGAATCTTATTGCCCCCCTCTTGCTTCGGTAAAAGCATTGCGTACATTGCCGTAGAATCCCTCATTCGCGAGCACTTTCCACCCCGTTATTGCCATGGCTTTTCCAGCAATGATCATTCTATCATGAGCAACGTCCGTGCCAGCTGCCGCCGTGAACTGCCGCGTGTGGTTCTTGGCCCCATCGCTTACCGGGATCCCAATGAGGCCGTGCAAAGCCGGAATAAGCTGCGAAACGTTTCCTTGGTCGGTAGACCCCAGCATCAGAACCTCATCATTGACCGATAAGCGTTCTCCTTGCTCGCCCATAGATTCCTGAAAGCTTTCACATAAGGGCGCGTTCACAACAAAATCGGCAAAAATTTGATCTTCCTCCAGCTCCACCGTACATCCGGTGGCAAGGGCGCCTGCTTCCAGACACTTCCGTACGCGGTCTCCCAACGCCCGTGCCCCATCCGTAGTTGGGCTGCGGATCGAGTATTTGGTGCGCGTGATCTCGGGGATTGCATTAGTGACGGTGGGCGCCTCGAGAATTGCCCCGTGAACTCGTTCATCAGGCCTCATTTGCTGGCGCAGCATGGAGATGGTATTGTAGCCCGTGACCAGAGCGTCAAGCGCATTGACTCCTTCCCATGGACTGGCAGCGGCATGGGCGCTGACGCCGCGATAGACTGCTGTGATATCGTAGCATGCAATTGAGGAGCGACCGGCAATCCCAAGGACGTCTTTACTAAACTCCTCCCCGGACATGGGGTGACTGCGCTAGTTAGCCCGCTGATACTTTATTATTTTTTTGAGGTCGACAAGATGGAAATGTTATACATCATCAAAGACACATCCGATTTCTGGTACGCGCCCGCGTTGATCAGATCAATTTTGCCGCCGCCGTCTTCTTCGGCCGGGGTTCCCAGGAGCTGCGCATGGCCAGAAATACCAAATTCTCGAATAGCAAATGCCAGAGCTAAAAACCCGGTGATGCTGGAAATCGCAATGAGGTTGTGGCCACACGCATGTCCAATTCCAGGGAGCGCGTCGTATTCGGCGTTGAAGTTCACACAGCGACCATCTCCATAGCTAACTTTAGCCTCGAAAGCGGTCTTGAGGCCGTAGGCGTGGCGCGTAGTCGGGATACCCTGGGATTGGAGGAAGTCGCAGATGGCGTCGTGGGCGACGTGTTCCTCGTATGCCAGTTCCGGAGTTTCGTGAATCTGTAATTGATTGTCAGAAATAAGCCTTTTTTTTTATACAATCTGGAATTACCTTTTGATTTAGCGCACGTAGTGGCTCTGCCAAACTATCGATGTATTGGTCAATGGCCGCTTGGACGGTGTTCTTGGATGGTGTAGCCATGGTCAATTCTTGTAGTTGGATGTGAATGGTCAATTGTACAAGGTGATAAGGGCTCTCTTATGCGATTTCAATTAAAAACTCATAGTCCAAGGCGCGGTCAGTGCAACTGCCGGGTGCCGAACAAATCCTACCTTGTGAGCGCAAAAGTGTTTGATTGGCCTACCCCTCACCCTCCCCACTAGTGATAGAGGTATAAAGGCGAGGATAAATGTTCATAATTTGCAGTTGAATATCAGATTCCTGCTTCCCCCGCTTTCTTGTCTGTCACTTCCGATTGTGTGAAATCGATACTCTCCGCATCACTTCCCGCCCTTTTACCCCACGTCGTCTTCGAAGACTGAACAATATGACCAATCCGACATGGAAAGACAAGTGTGCTGCAAAGCAGGCCGAAGCAGCTGCCAAAATCCCCGCTGAATGGCGACTATCCGCAGGGGTCCTCCAGAAAGTCGATAACAATCAGCTGGAAATCCTCGATGTTCCCTCGAAATGCGGCGTCCTTACTAAAGAAGAGCTTGCAATTACTGAGATTGCCGATGCAACCACGCTAAGAGACAAGCTTGCCGCCCAAGAGCTCAGCGCCATTGACGTGGCCACTGCCTTCTGCAAGCGTGCCGCCATTGCGCAACAGGTGACCTCCTGCTTGACGGAGACTATGTTCCCACAGGCTCTTGCTAGAGCGAAAGAGCTGGACAAACATATCAAGGCAACTGGAAAGCCTTTCGGACCGCTTCACGGTGTTCCGATTAGTTTGAAGGAGACCTTTAATCTCACGGGTGTACACACTTGTCTTGGATTTACATCTTTCCTGGATCGCGAGCCCGCGACTAACAACTCGGTCTTGGTAGATATCCTTCTGGAAGCAGGTGCGGTTCTTTACGTGAAGACCAACGTGCCTCAAACAATGATGACGGCAGACTCGCACAATAATATCTTCGGTCGTGTTCGGAACCCATACCGAAGTACCCTTACAGCCGGTGGCAGCAGTGGAGGCGAAGGAGCTCTGGTGGCTATGCGTGGATCCATCCTGGGAATTGGCACTGATATTGCTGGATCCATTCGTATCCCAGCACTCTGCTGTGGTACCGTGGGCTTTAAGCCTAGTGTCGGCCGTGTACCGTATGCTGGACAAACCAGCTCCGGCAGACCAGGAATGACCGGAGTCGCTCCAAGTGCAGGACCACTGTGCCACTCAATGCGCGACGCAGAGATGCTGCTGCGCGTGGTTTTTGATGCACCTTCTGACGATGACGACGATATGGCTCTAGGATTCCCCTGGATGGAGCCTACCAAAGCAGCTCCTAAGCAACTCACAATCGGAGTCTTGCCGGAAGACCCCGCGGTTCTATTGCACCCTAACATGCAGCGCACTCTCCAAAGGGCCATTGAGAAGCTCGGAAATGCGGGTCATCACATCGTGGATCTATCTAAGCAAATCGACTTCCTGGGAGCTGCTGCGGACCTGGCATTCCAGTTCTTCCGCATTGACCCAGATCAGACATCGGTGCAGAATATCCGCAAGTCTGGCGAGCCGGCGATCCCCTCTCTTCGATTTACGTATGACCTCGACGGAACGCCAGAAGAGCCGAATTTGCGAGGACTGTTCGATTTGAACATTTCACGAGCAGAGATCGTGGCTAAAATGCGCCGTGTGTTCCTTGACAACCACCTAGATGTGATTATCGGACCTGGATACCAGACCACGGCAGTTCCTCATGACACCTTCGGTGTTCCAGTATACACAGTTATTGCCAACTTGATCGATGTATGTTTTCTTCGTATCATTTGTCAACATTTACACTAACTCACATCCTCTAGTACCCCGCCTGCGTTATTCCCTATGGCACCTCTCAGCAGACCGCTGATGCTGAGTTCGTGCGCGACGTGAAATATTATCCTCCTTGTAAGAGATATCCCAGAGACATACAACATAGCAATCCCATGCTGACCAAGCCCAGATCTCCCCAAGGAAGTCGAAAATGCCCCCTGCCACGTCCAGCTTATCGGTCGTCGCCAGAAGGATGAGGCGCTGCTCCAGCATGCACTGATTGTGGAGGAGGTTCTGATCAAGTGATACATACATTGAGTAGCAAATGGAATTATGTCAATTCATGAATTCATGAACATTCCATCAATAATTGTAATTGCTGTAGCACCAAAATATCTGTGGTTCCCCGTGGCGAGGCCCAAATACTCATCAGTCGCTCTTGTAATCGCACTGCCTGCCCGCGTCTCAGGCGAGCCCATGGATCAATCTTGTTGTTTATGGTGTGCTGTTTAGATTCACTCACGGCAACAGCACCAAGCACAGCCACGGGCCATAGCGAATAACTGAGCAGGTAATTTTGGAGGTCTACTGTCTCCAATATGACCAGTCCTTCGTGGAAGAGGACTTTGATATCGGATGTTCTTTGTGTAGCATTTTGCATAGGATCTCCCTTGAGTAGCAGAATTCGAAAAGCGCGTGAGTACAGCCTTTTTATGGGATCATCAGTATCGTCTGTGCGCTCATACTGCTGGACGTCGCTCTGAAGACGCGTCCATATCTGGAGTTCTTCTTGATCCAAGTCGCGGGATAGCCGGGCGAGTCGCGTCACACTCGCAACCATGAAGAAGAAAGGATAAGACTCATCCAAGACAGGTCGCGGAACAGCTTGTTCATCGCTGGGTGCACAGGCCAAATGCCGAGGTATGTTGTCTCCCATCACATCGAGCGAGGGGTTCAACAGCATCATAAGAGTACTATAATATAAGAACGACTCCACACAGGTGCGTTGAAATACCACTGCTGGCTGGCACGGGGATTGGGTAGTTTCTTCCGGGCGTCGCTGCGAAAGGAGTACCCCAGCGGCCTTCGCATGCAGTCCGATATTTGGAGGCCCATCCGTCCGTAGATTCTTGATTTATCTTAGCCCTGGTCGATACCTCGGATTTAATACAAATGAGAAAGGGAGAAAACTTACTTCAAAAACGCAAAGACATATCGTCGTCGCCAATAAGCCATCTTCATTCCAGGTCCCGGAGGCACCTATTAGGCGACCCTGCAGACTGCGCAGCGAGCGCAGGTAGTGCTGCATCGCGAGGGCATCATTGCCAATATCAAGTGCTGCAATGGCACTTATAATCGCCATCAGCGGAGAAAATTCCTGGGCCAATCGGACCATGTACGATTGATCACTGTAGACAGACGGACAATTCGGTCGCACAAGCCGCGGCATCACGGCCGTCGTAAAATGGGTATACAAGGCCTCATTTTCAATTGGTAAACCGAGGCTCCTAGGATTCCATTGACGGCTCTCGCGCCTTCTGCCATCCGTGGACTGGCTGGTTATTGTGGGCCAAGTGCAGACAGAGCCAAAGTTTGCACATCTTTGACAAGTTGGTCTTTGCTCATCGCATTTCTTGCGGCGTTTGCGACCTATCAAGTCAGTTAAGCTAGTCCAGGGGTGCAATTTAGTGCTGACATTCTAAACAGCCGGTGCGGGTGCGCACTCGGGCTTTGGACTCCCAGGGGGTTGACATAGCGCAAATGGCGAGATGGGGCCTGGTACGTAGTGCATATGTGGTCCCGAAGGGATATTCGGGCCTAATATATATCGCTGCAGCCACAAACAGAGGTTCTGTTTGTTGCTATGATCTTTTGGCCTAGCGGTTAAATGCTCTTATGTAATCACTTAGGGGTAACTAACTAGCGACCTAAGGTTGACGTGGGATTACACATATGTGTTGGAGGATCACGTGACCAATCACATGCATGTCACATGCATGGCACGTGACTCCGTTTCCCCAGTTAGCATCCTCGCTCTCCCCGATCTCCCGGGCTCTATATCTCTAAGCGGTTAATTTATAAACCTCCTCTATACGCGTAGAGGTAAGGCAATATAGGAGTATTACGGTACTTATCTAGACTCTAGCCCGATCGGTAGGGTTCCTATAATACTTATAATAGTCTCGGTACCATAATTAAGTCATTAAGATAGTTAAATCATTCAGGGATACCCTACTATCTTTATTTATTTGCTTAGTTAAGAGAGGAATCTTAATCCTTAATTCTCTTACAATATACTATCTAGTATTAGCCCTAGCTTAGTTAAAAGGAAACTAGTATAAATCTTATTAATAGTAGTCCTTATAGCTAGGGGAAATTCGAAGTTTCTTTTTCTCTTTATACTAGTGGCGAATTTCCTAAAAAAACCCTTAAATCATCTCGGCTATAGGCCGTTCTTCGATCCGACTGTTTATTCCTCTTAAAACCTACTCGAGGAAAGCCCTATAAGTCCTAATATCCGGCGGAATAACTGCCTACGGATATAATATAATAAAACTAGTAATAGACGCACGGTTTAGCAACTTACTTCTCTACTCCTACTACTAGAACTTACTCGTTAAAAATAAGTAACGTATTACTATAACTAGATTTTATTATTACTATACTCCCCGAAATCCACTATATTAGCTATATATTTCAGCGTTAGGTCATACTTAATACGTATTTTGTAAGCGGGGTTAGAGCGATAAAGCGAGGCTAGAGAGATGAAAATGGCCGGGGAAAGGAAGGGTACTTATAGCTTTTTTGGTCATGATAAGAAATATACCTTTTACTATACGGGCTGAATATTCGGGTGAGGAATATTTAGGTGGGTGAATAACTGCCCTAAGTGCCCTGTATAGAGCGGCGAGCCGCCCACGCCCGAACCGTGGGCGCTAGGTGACCACAGTCATACACATGCTGTTGTATGTTTTTAAATTTTTATTTATATACTTACTACGTTTTGTAGTGAAATTCGCTTCACAACACCCATATACGCAAATTACTCCAGTCCGATTCTCTGTAGCAGATATTATCCTATATAGCCCCCCCCCCCCCCCCCTCCCTTTCTCTCTCGCCATGTCCGTCCGACGTCAGTGGAAAGCATCCATTTTACAGGCTGAACCGTTATGGTTTGACCTGGAAGGGACAGTTGACCACACCATCGAGCTGATCGAGGAGGCTATCCAGAGAGGTGCATCACTGATTGCATTCTCGGAGAGTTGCATTCCTGGATATCCTGGTCCAGAAGTACATCAAGAACAGCATAAGTGCGCACGGACCGGAGATGCTGCGGATCGAGAAGGCCTGAGATGGACGCGGCGCCGATGAATCTTTATGCTGGTAGATCCCGGCAAGTGCCATGATACCTGGATCCTATACAAAGTTTTGAATACACATGATATTTGATTTTCCAGTTACTCTGTGAGCAGTGTAACTCAGTACGCAACGTAGGAAAACCTGTGAGAGTTGTGAACAACAGGGATGGAGGTAGTATATCTATTGAGTTAAAAAATAGTATGAGGGGAGCGTTAAGTGAAAGAAACCCGGGGGCCTAGGTGGATCCCTTTTAGATAGAGCAATTCGTTCAAACCCGGGTGGTCATGTATTTTTCCTTTTTCAAATTGAGCTTAATTAATATAATTCATATGTATAAAATCGGTCATGGCCAAGTAAGCCACCTGTCAATCTTTTTTGGCACCCGCACGCAGCGCTCGTCAACATGCTTTGTGTATAGATGTGCCGTATATGAATTGATCGCAGACATGATGTTCATGATGTCGAGCATGTAGCGGCAGACGTAGGTGATGTGTAACCATGGTGAAGTCCAAGGCTTCCCACCCTGCACAACATCTTCACTGAAGGTCCATTGATATATATTACAGAAGTAAAGAAATTTGAGCGTAAACTACATATTGAACAGGGGAATGCTCAAGGCAGTATGCTCTCTGGCATAGGGGTCGATTCAGCAGCCGTAATTCAGCTTCCTACCTTCCATCGCCTTGCTAGGGTAACCGGGACAGCAAACCAAAGAGTCAAACTAGAGAGGTGTAGGAGTGTGTATTGTCAATCTGTAAACTACTAACTACTTGTAACCTCCGAAGCAATATTCTCATTGGCTTGCTTATGTATTATCCCCCTGCATAAAAGAGAGGACGAACGGAGGCGCGGGAGCATAGTTGTAGTAGTTGGGGGGGGGGGGGGGGGCATGCCCATGTCCCCTACTACAATATGTAACAGGCTAGCGTTGTCTTAGATGACTCAATTTCTCTAACGCAAGATCCGACTATCATCATTTCAGTCCACATCCGCCACAATCAACTAGTGAGATCCTTCAGCCCTGGAACCCTTTCTTCGGAAACGGAAGCTTCGGAAACGGTTACTATGATTGAAACTTTTAAGGAATTCTTAGGGAAAAGATTGTCGGTTGTTTAATATGACAGTTGTATTTTCTATATTTAACAATAATACACACCAATTCAGTATCTTGGTTATTCTTAGCATGACCAGTTTTCAATCCGACGTGGCAGCCATCCGCTAACCCAAGGCAGGCTAGTTTGTCGCCTGGGGTCGCCTTCCGGAATGCCACTGCCCAAGGAAACCCTGCTGTCCATCTTGCAGCGGTCATCGTAGGAGGCCCACTGTACGCAGTCAGCCCACCCTATACAGGCGGCCTCGCATGCCTCCACCGACATCCAGGCGCTACGCCATGTCTCAGTAGATTTGACCGAACTTGGTGGTTCGGCACCTGCAGCCACACCAGATTCGATCTCGTACTGGCTAGACCCGTTATCCCACCACTCTGCACGGGAGCGCAGGTACGGGGCGACTAGCGCCTCGTAGATATCCCGATATCTCAATGGGGCCTGGTGACTATTAGCTTGTCTGATCCTGCGGATGATAACAATGAGTCTGGATGGTGCTGACCTTCTCAAAGTCCCAAGACTGCTCGACTTCGTAGTATTTGGCAACATCTTTCCCGTGGGTGTGGTGCCAGCTATACACTGGCTTGCACCAGCTTTTGCGCTCATACCATGTGCTCCAGTGAGGCTCGCTGTTGAACCCATATCGGAATCGATCATCGTCGGTGGTCTCGCCGAATGGAACACCGTATTCCTGTAGTACATGGCCCAGGATATGATCACCGCAGCCATGCTCCTCGGTGAATTTTTCGAACTTCTGCACGATACGGGAGTCTTTACCGAAACTCTTCTCCCAAGCGCCCCTGGACAGCGCAATGCCTGAGCCACCATGGGCGAAGTAGTCACCATGCTTCCAGGCCAGACCTCCCAAGTACCACGGATCTTTATGGCTGAATTTGTCCAAATGGCGGAGAAGATTGGGAAGGAAGATGTAAGAATCGTCTTCCATAAATATGTACCATCTGGCGTTAGGCTTGTTGCGCCCTGCATGTTGAAACATAGGTAGGAATTTGTATTTGTCGAGCTTCCATCCTCCGAGAGGCCCGCTACCGTCACCGGGCAGGTTGGAGAGCTCAGCATAGTTCTGACGTGATTCGTAGTCCTCTTGCTGGAGATATAGCTGGAAGGACGCTGACTTGCGCACTTGCTCGGAGGAATTAGAAAGAACGTCGATGAATCCCCATTTCCCGATGGTTTCGGGGTAGTCTGAGTAAAGAAGAACGTTGTTGGAGTTGATTCGGTGAGACGCGAATGTGGTGGCCATATGGATGGGCACACGCTTCCACAAAACGGTTGCGCCGGTTTTGAACATGAGAACCACATCATCGGTGGTTAGGCCATTCGGCGATTGAAGCGAATGACTCGGAGACGAAGATATAGCAGGCGGCTTAGTGGAGGAGTCGGGGGAAATAATGACATTGTGAACATCCTCATCCAGAGCCTCACCCGCATGGTTGGGGGTAGCATCAAAATCTAAATTTCCATGTTGCGAAGATTCAACGAATGTATTTGCAATAGCTGTCATACGGAGGCCGTCCAATGACCCACGAACCAATGCAAAATGATAGGCAAAGAAAATGCACGTCAACAGCATAATCCCCAATGGGACTATGCGGTTATCCTTGTGGAATGACTGGCGCATCGTTGCAGAGGAAGAAAAGGCTCCGCTATCGCAGTCGTAATCCAACTTGATCGGAACTTCGCGTCTCTTCTAAAACGAAAAAAAAAATAACGCAACAGAAACGATCCCCCGGTGTCCTTCGGTCTAGAAGGATATGATCGACGTGCCGCCGGGTTGCTAAACCACTCACGGCGGAAGCCTGGCAAGGCTTGATTCCAAGACTTATCGAGTTAGTGGCCGTTGAATGTTAGGATCTATGTGAGACATGTGGGACTAGCTATAAGGTTTTGAAGGAAGAAACCATGGAAGGATGGAAGGATGGAAGGATGGAGGGAAATAATTCAACTAGCATTGGCAATGGAAGGAAGTGAAATCTCCGCTTTTACCACCTCAGAAGGTTATTAACCATTTTCCTCCTTGGTTTAGTACCAAAGTCTAAACCTCCTGAAACCTCGTATGCGCGGCTGTCTTAGATCCTTTCAGCCTTAAAAAAGATTGTTGCAGACCTCGGGAAATCCCTAACCTAGTTAAGTGGCTTCTTCTAGTGATAGTGCAATAGTATCGAAGCGGCGAGGAGTTTAATTGCAATTGTGTAGGAACAAATTAAGATTGAATCCCGAAGAAAATAGAACCAGTTAAACCCCAGGCGAGATCAATGTCTCCCGAGGTGTTCAGTCTACCTCTAATGACGTGTTGACAGATGTATCTTATAGCGCGGTAAACAAAATTAGCCCCTATGCTGTATATAGCAATAGTCCTGTCTCAAAAAGGAATACGCAGCCATGTTGCGAGTGGCTAAATGATCCGCACCAAGTCCTTTCAATCTTTATCTAATGTCGATCTCAACTTGATTCTCCGATGGAACTCCACAAACCCCATAATTTGTCTCTCCGGTGTCTCAGAGATATTCAATTACTTGAGCATTCGCTTTGAGGAGTGCGTTCTATTTGCTGTCGCGAAACTGTACAGTAATTGTTTTATGTTTATGTTCCGTGAATGGCGCCTGATTGAGACGAAGCTGTCTTGAATAAGCACGGCGAATATAGCTCTAGATAGGCTCCAATCATCGAGCCCCTGTCGTGGATAAAGTTGACAGTATGCTGGTGTTATCTTTCAAAGAGAGCCTAGCTCGATCATACTTGTTCCTAATTATCGAGTTTTGGTTCCGAAGATCACAGGTTCTTCTATTCTTTCAACTCTTTCTTCCTTTCTTTGTTTCCACTTCGTCCGACCCTTATTACTATTCGCCCTGACTGGGTGCCATTATCATGGACTCATCGACTGAAAAGAACCTATATACTGGGGTTTCCATGTTCCAGAAACGTGGACCCGATGTCTCCCTCTTCCGCCAATTTCTCAATCTTCTGGGATGTATTCTTGTGGTTCCTCTTTACTTGTTCATTACACACTTCACACGACATCCAGCCACATTAGATATATTGATGACGATCTTCTCGGCGGAATACAATCGGTTTGCTAATGAGAGCCGACGGCGACAATTGAAAGCCCCCTCACATGCTGTCCAAGACCCTGAGAATGCTTGCTACCGACTCACCGACGCCAAAAAAGCCACAGAATGTATGGCTACAATTGTCGGATATCGTGAAGACCCGGATCTGTTCGCTCGTGCTCTAGGTAGTTACAAAACTGCTGCGGAATGCCGATTCGTCCTAGTCGGCGTTGATGGTGACGATACTCCGGACATGGAGATGGTTCACGTTTTCGAAGGAGTAAGCAGTCCTGCGATAGTCTACACATACCACACTGACGTGACATATAGGTTTTTCCAGAGAAAGCAGCCGTCGTCCATATCGATGAGCCCCTGGGCGAAATTGCCATGAAGACCTTTGAGAAGCTCTGCAAGGTCGATGGTAACGCTCAGGCCGTGCAGGTTTACATGGAAGCTACCATTGCCCACTGTTGTCAGATCGCACGCGGGATTCTATCCGAGCATGACCTTGATCTCGGTGAAGCCGGTGGTGTCACAAGACTGTGTCTTTTCCAGCCGCATCTCCACAAGAAGGGAATCATGTTTTCAGCTTTTATTTTCTCTATTGTGATCTCCGAGATGCTTGGCATCGAATATATGTGGTCTTCCGATTCAGACACAATAATTCTGCCTGACACATTGCGAGGCACTATTGGAACCATAGCTGGCGACCCTCATGTTGGCGGTGGAAGCGCGGGATTGATCTTGCACAATGAAAATGAGACTATCACGACCAAACTCGCTGGTATGGTCTACTGGTCTGAGGTATATGTGAGCCGGTCAACCGCACTTGCGTCTGGAATTAGTGACTGCCAGTCGGGCCCCAGCACAGCCTTCCGAGTATCCGCTCTCCCAGCCATCTTGTACCCCTGGTATACGCAGACTGTGATGGGACATCGAATGATCGTCAACGAGGATCGCCATCTGACTACCAATCTGATCCTGCGCGGGTGGAAGGTTACATTTGCGTCGGACACCCTAGCCGCAACCGACACGCCAACAACATTGAGCCGCTGGCTCATGCAGCAAGTCCGCTGGGGTCGTGCTGGTCATATTGAGGCATTGCAGCAGCCTCAAATATACGTCCTCACCAACCCGCTGTTCTTATGGGCGGCTTTCAAACGGGAAGCTGGACCCTTGCTTCTATTTGGCTCTATCCTGTACTACCTCATTACGGGCCGTTCCTTGACATATCTCAACTTGTCCGACCTGGGCCTCCGTGTTGCCTATTCTCTGCTATACAACTTCTTCCGCAACCCTGCCAGAGTTCGCAGTGGCGGTTGGCTTTGGATCGTACCGGGCATCTTGTTCTACTATATCCCTCTCCCTATAATTCATTTATGGAGCTTGATCACGGTATTCCAGGATGGATGGGGTACATCCATGCGCTCGAGCAGCGAAATGTCCAAAAGAGGCAAGGCCTGGAAACGATGGAAGGACCTGGGATTCTTTGTCGTATGGATGGGGGTTGTTGGTGGCACTTTGGCTAGAATGTTTGCCAATATGGCTGGGTGGGATGAGACTAGGATACTCCAGACCATCGTGCTGGGAATGGTAGTCCCATCAGCGGCATCGTTTTACGGATTGGTGATCTGTGAATGAATGGAAAGAACATGTTACAACCGCCCCTGGACTGGCCAATTACACACTAGGCCAAAAAGACCACTATATCTGAGCATTACGCTCAGATAGTCCAGGGTCCGTTATATATAGTGCGTGTCATGACAGAACAAAACTGTTGTAGAAATTACTAATCAGTAGAGGAGAAAGCAGAGGAAGAACCATAAGCAATCATACTTAGGATGATGCCCCAACAAAAAGTTAGACATTTACACATACCTCTGCCCATGTCCAAGGGTTCTAATATGAAAATATAACCTATAGATCTTCTCCCTTCTCCGCTAACTTAAACTGGTTGACCAAGGATTACTTAGGCAGAAGCGATTCCCATTTTTATCGTCGACTCACTGGAAACTGCGCCTTTCCAAACTTTCACCATACTCGTTCTTATTCATATCCTACTCGCAGGTTAAGGTTCTATGACCTAGAATCTCTGGGCGATTCTATCTTGGACCGAGCCCCATAGAGGTTACCTACGGGTGAACCCGAGGTTCAACAAGTATGATAAATAGGTAAAAACATGACTTAGGATCAACTACATAAATTATGTAGAAATAGGCTATATTCTCTCGTAATTATAAACGAAAACTTCATTAAAATATGCCTTTATAGATGGATTTAGTATATATTATAGGTTTAGCTTCGAATTAGGGTTTTCAACTTTCAATTATCAATAGTTTATATTATATCTAACTAGTTATAGTATAGTGTCTAGTTATAGTTCTTGTCACAATCTGCATGTTAATCACATGCCACACTAGACCGTTTGATAGTTTGTTTACTTACTTTCCTTTGTTTACTTCATCTACATTCGTTTGCTTTATTTCCTTTGTTCTCCAGATTGCTACTAAGTCTAATCGGGTAATTGCTACTAGGCCTGATTGGGAAGGAGAGGTTGTTTGCTTGCAGAGATCCTCTTACTATAAGAACCTCCGGGATCTCTCTCTCTCTCTCTCTCTTTCTCTCTCTCTTCCCTATATTTGTTTTTTTAGTTGGAATGCACTCTTTTTTCATTGATCGACCTGGCACGTAACATCGGTGGTGTGATCCACTCGGTGGCGAAATACGTTAACACCGGTACGAAAAGGTACAGATCTATTATCCCAACAACCTGGTGTGGACTGTCTCCAACGGGAGCTCACTGGGGCCCATTAGTCTAGTTCAGTTTAGTCTAAGGTCCCCAATGTGTAGCTTGGCATCGAAGACTCGGGAGATTCTCGGAGGTTTGCAGCACCGATTTATTCCGGCTGGCTACCATTGGCTGTGCATACGGCCCGACATCCTCGTGGAGTCGGTTTTGAGTTGCTTCAACCCCGATTGAAACTTAGATAGCTTCCCCAACCCATCGGCGTCCTCGGGTAATTTGCGGGGGGAAACCTGGAACCCCGTGAGCTTAGGTTTCCACCCGAAGATATTACGATGAAAGCCCGGGGAAGTAAACGATAAATTTCCCCTTTAATTATAAGAAGGGCGCGATCAATCCTCACTTGGAGGTGCGGATAATCCAAATAGCAACTATGGCCTCGAAGACAGCAATTCTGGGTGTGGTTCTCGGTGTCACTGTCTCGACTGCATGGGGTCAAACCCTGACGGCGGACACCATCGAGAAAATGGGAAACAATAGCCTTTTCACTCGTTGGAGACCGTACTCCCATTTCTTGGCCCCTGCAGGGTGGATGAATGTATGGCTCATCTCCAATTCCGAAAAGCCCTCAATGAACCAAGTGTCACTAACCATTGATCCAGGACCCTTGTGCCCCCATGTACGATCCAGTTGATGACATTTATCATATGCACTACCAGTTTAACCCCAATCATGTCAACTGGGGTACTATTTCCCTCCCCTAGCTGTCTAGCAAGATCCTTGCTAAATGTTTCATCAATATAGGCAACATATCGTGGGGACATGCAACGTCGAGAGACCTCATAACTTGGACTGATGTTGACAATAACCCTGGCAATGGACTCGCAGGATGGCAAGACGGAGAAGCGAAGTCAATTGGTACAACCACCTTGACCACCGACCACCATGATCCACCGATGTACAACCATCTGGGCATATTTTCTGGAACAGCGCAGTCCGTCAATATCTCTGGTGAAGTCGATGGAACAATTCTCGCCTTCTACACATCCGTTTCGAGACTGCCAACCTCGTATTCATTGCCCTATCTGCTTGGGACCGAAAGCCAGAGCCTGGCATACTCCACTGACGGTGGGGTTACATGGCAAGAATATTCCAACAACCCTGTCATCAGCAGCCCACCTGACGGTTGGAACGTCACCGGCTGGCGGGACCCGTTCTACCTCCCACTTCCCCAGTTGGATACGTTACTAGAAAACTCCGAGCCTCACTACTATGCCATATTTGGCTCCGGTATTAAGGGTGCTGGCCCTCGCATGCCATTGTACAGTGCTCCCGCGTCTGATCTCACCAATTGGACTTTCCTTGGTGCTCTGTGGGAACCCACAGCGAACAGTACATTGGGCTCGCTGGAGGAAACTGGATCCTATGGGCTCAACTTTGAAGTTTCTAACTTTTTCGCTATTGACGACCGCTACTTCGTCAGCATGGGTGCTGAAGGAGGCGAGGTCAGCTTCCATGACCGGAGATGGTCTTTGTGGAATGAGGGGGAAATTTCCACGCGTCCGAATGGTAGCATTGCCTTTAACCCTGTCTCAGGCGGTGCGAGCGACTGGGGTATTCTGTATGCGGTAAGAATCAGATCACAACTATACCGTGCGATCTACTCGAACAATAGAATACTAACATGATTTGCTAGATCACCTCGTTCAATGACGTCAAGAACAACCGCCGTATTCAGTACGGCTGGGCAAGCGAGGACATGAACAACTTCGGCATCATGCAGCAAGGCTACCAAGGAGCCCTGTCCTTGGCCCGGGAGCTCTTCGTCAAAGAGACCAGCGGTGTTATCCATAACCCTGCTGACACCACCCCTGGCAACTCCCGCTATACTTCAAATTCCAATGGCACCTGGACTGCAAGCACTCTGGGCGTGCGCCCAGCCAGCGATGTAGTTGCGGGTCTTCGCCGTGGCTCTCACCACACCCAGTCTCATTGTAGCAAGAGGATGTGTAGCAACACCAGCAAAATCCGCCTGCCCAACACTCTCAGTAATTCCTATGAATTGAAGCTCAAAATCAAAAACACCACGGGTGTCACAGGTGTGACACTCGCTGCCTCGCCCGGTCTCGAGGAGCACACGAACATCTACTATGATCCCTCCAAGAAGTCCGTCGTCTTGGACCGCGCCTACTCCTCCCAGATCAAGATGTTCCCCAACACGACACTGGCTGGGTACTTTGAGCCCTACCAGAGGGCAGGAATCCGTGGTGGTAACCCTATGACAGAACCGATCGAAATGAACATATTCGTCGACGGCTCCCTCGTCGAGGTCTTTGTCAATGACCGCTTCGCTCTCACTGGCCGCATCTATCCCAGCAGGGATGACAGCAATGGCTTTGCTTTGTACAATGCACCCGGCATTAGCGTCCAGTACGAAGACATTCAGATCTGGGATGGCTTGCTCAACGTCTGGCCCGACAGACCTTTGAACAGCAGCTCCAAGCTAGTCTTTGACACTCCTGCCGAAACTAACAACTACACTTGGTGGGAGGGGAACTAAAGAAGAGAAAGCAAAATTGTGTCTCCATTGAATAATTAGTCAGTATTGTACAAAGCTGTCGTCTTTTGGTTGTACTCCCGGCCTTTTTGAACACTTCTCGTGATATCTCGTTGTATTATTTTCTTATAAGTAAAAGTACTTCCCTACTAAGCCGCCTGCTCTCTAGGGCTGGATGACATCAAGCCAAGGGCGGTAGATATAGCGCCAGAGATATAGTCGACTCTAAAACTCCAATCTCAAGACTTCTAGGTTATCATAACCCCAGCTAGCATCCCTTAAATTTTCATGGCCTACAAAACCTAATACATACGACCATAGGGTGTGGAAAACAGGGCTTCCCGTCCGCTCAGCCGTACTTAAGCCACACGCCGGTGAGTTAGTAGTTGGGTGGGTGACCACCAGCGAATCCTCACTGTTGTATGTTTTTCTTTTTGTCATGTTAAATCTATTTCCGATAGATATTCCCTTGAAACCCATGCATAGGACCTCCTCCCTCCTTGGGGGGTAGGCAGTAGGTGGATAAAATATGTAACCTGAGGACCTTCATCGCGGTCCGGGCCGTAGGCGTCAATGTCTGTCTGGTCTGACAAGCGACCACTTCAGTCCAGTAGTTATGGTAAAGAGAGGTTCAAGTTGGAAAGTTACAACGTTATCTCTACAGCGGGCACTTGATTCGTTGTAGTCCCCTAGGTTAGGCTGTCACATAGTATAACTCATCATCACTCGTAGAATTTATGGATCTAAAGCAAGGGCAAGCAAGGCAAGGCGATCAATGCTTATCAAGTCGCGTTGGAAGCTACAAAAAAAGAGGTAAACAGCAGGGCATCCGCTCTACAAGATTAATACGGATCGTATCATGCTAATAACAGAGGAATCTCACAAAGACTTTAAAGAGCATAGAGGGCATCCTCGGTCACAAATGGCATTGAGCACTAGGAGATTAAACATCTGTGTAATACGCAGAACCAGTGTATGATATTCAGCTGTCTAGAGAAATTGGTGGCCAGTGAAAACCTGGCAATCATTGTATGCTAGAAGGTGCGTCATCTGTTTGATTTGCTTCCAAGAACTCCAGCAGTCTATGTGCGACAGCAGATGGTTGCTCTTCGGGAAGGAAGTGCCCACAATCCTCAATGGCGCCTCCAGAAACGTTGGATGCGAAGTTCTGGACCAAGCGAATCATGTCCGAACCGACGGAGCTGGCACCACCCAAAGCTAAGACAGGGATATCGAGCGGTGTTTTCGCATATTCCAGATTCTGTTTGGTGCTTGTTTCAACAGCTCGATAATACTCGAACCCCCGACTCATTGCCCCTGGTCTTGAATAGGCCTGGATATAGCGTTCGAGTTGATCTTTGGGTAAACCATCCGGATGAACCGTCTTCAAATTGAAGAACCAGGTCAGTAGCTCGTGCTCACGACCGCGAGTCAGAATTTCAGGCAATTCAGGAAGCGCGTTGAACGAGAATTGCCAAAGACGCATATTGGTCTGGCGAGACAACGGAAACTGAAGCTGAGGCATGAAACCCGGCACTCCCGCGTCTAGTATACTGAGCGACTTGATTCTTGATTGAAATTGGGCTGCCCAAGGGAAAGCAATCCATCCTCCCACATCGTGGCCAACCAGATGGTATTGTCTTTCTTTCACAACATCGTGAATAGCTTCTGCCATAATTTTGCTCACGTTCGCAGTATCGTAGCCATTGAGTGGAGGAGGCGAGTCACCTAAGCCCGGAGGATCGAGAGCGAAAAATTGATAATGTTTCGAAATGGGCTCGAATATATCGCTAAATGCCTCCGCTGTTTGTGGCCAGCCTGGAACGAGAATTAAAGGGGGGCCTTGACCGCCAACTATAGCGCGGACTCCGTGGAGGAGACGCATGGCTTGCCATTTCGGTGTCATGATCTTGACGTCCGCTGGCTCGAGTGCGCAGATGAAGAGTGCGAAGGGCGGGCAATTAATTGTAGGCACAGTAATTTTATGCGCAATATGGTATTTCGGTAGATTTATATCATGTTGTAATGAGTCATGTACTAGTTAAATTATGAGTCAGGGCAACGTACGTGGACGTACCCACATAGATCGTGGTAGTCTAAACTTATATTGGTGCTTCAACTTCGGACTAGGGATTCATTCTAAATATTTTGACAATAATAAGCAACCCAAAGAGAAAAATAGCCAAGAGATGCCGTTCTTGTAATTTACCGTGAACTATCAAACATATATGAACAAATATGATTCTAGTGGAAAGATACGTACTATAATAGGGGCTAACGCTACGGCAGTCTCCAGGTGGCTGAGCGCAAATATATATATGATCTTCGTAGGCTGCTTCTTTATAGAATAAGCCGTTAGTTTATCAATACCATCATAGTATACATTGTCCTCTATCTCCTGATTCCACATTCATCCTAAGTATTTCCTTAGATTATATCTGGTGTCTTACATGAGTATACTTAGAACCATACCGCTAATTATATGACGGCCCTTTCCGCTTAACAGTTTCGATAGCATCCTATTCGATCACCAGAATGAGGAATGAGTCGCAAATATACTAAATAGCGTACTATCTTGTTCCTATTTGTCACTTGTGCCGAAAGCTTTGTAATAAAAACGGTTCTTGGGACGGTTACCTAGGTAGGACCTTTTGCCCAGGTGATAACAATATCTCCTAGACCAATCTCGTCTCGCTGCCCATGAGCTGCGCGATTGATCCGAGGCTATTTTCTTATAAACCCAGTCATGAAATCGGAAACGGCAGTGAGCACTGCTTACTACAAGCAATCTAACCTTGGAACATCTATTGATGAGGCACCTTGGAAACTGAGGATCTTGACACGAGGATCTTACACTTTCTTTGTCGTTCACTTTGCTGGAAAATCTTTGATATATTTTACTCTATCTGGCGCTAAGCTGCTCAAGATTTAGGAGATCTCATCGCACAGTTCTCGCCGACATCCCACCCCCAGTGGCCTCCAGCTAAATATTATTGTAGTACCGCTACTACTATTACAGTATTACTAAATTTACCATAGTATTCTAAGTTCGGAATCAAGGAGAGATTCGATTCTTAGGAGTTATACAAAGCCGAAACCAACTCCTCTGCACGTCTCCCATAGACCCGATGAATCTCGCTCAACCTGGGAAGGAGGACGTTCGCGTTTTTCTCCCTTAGGAAATCCAGAGCCCCTGGGGTTTCAGTCCAGCAAAAACGTTGGGATCTCTGTGTGATCCACATGGCCGCCTCGAGTGGACTCCCGCATTCCGGTGGGCAGGCATTCTGCGATTTGGCAACGACAGACTGGACAAGATCGAATGGTTGATCTGCCAAAGTTCGCCACCAGAAGAAATTCGTCCGATTAATCTTCCTGTAGGGCGTCGACCTGGGTATCTAGTTTTGCAATTTCGGTGGACAGATCGGGGCAGCTCATGATATGGCGATTTGCCTTGATTGACGAACTTCGAGGGATTTTTGCCAGGACCTCGTCCAGTACCTCCTGGGGGACCTTCGGCCCGACAGCTTGTCGTGCTTGGTGTAGATCCTTGAGATCGAGCAGAATTTTGATTTTCAACAAAGTCAAACAGAGAAGGAAGGTGATGGTATCTGCTCCATCCATAAACCTGGCCTCTATGCCGAGGAAGAAATCAACATCCTCAAGAATATCAGGGTTCTTGATGGGTGCCGGTGCCATTTGTCCACGAGGATAATTTTCGGATTCTTCCCAAAGGTACCAGGACTTGATGAATCCATAAACCTCATCATCCTCATTGAGTCGAATCTAGAGCGCTGAAACCAATCCACCCGAGAGGTAGTTGTCGGGATAGTAGAGCATCATCAGTTTTGACATGGCGAGCATTTCTCTGACGGACCTTTCTGTGTAAACACGCTCCATGCATTCCTGCAAATTAAAAGTCGCGACAAAATATTTTTCCCTATCAGCTGCAATCGGGTCTTCCGTCAAAAGGCGGCGCACATTGGGGAGCGAGGGATCATGATGGCACGGTCCCAACCGAGCATGAGTGTCTTCTATTGTGGCTCGAGTCTGTTTCACGAAATTACAGAGCTCCTTGTGCTTTTTTCGATGTTGGCTCTGGTGATCTCTACTGCAATAAGATAGCACCCCACAGGCAGTGCAGATTTTCAAGTCCTCCAGATCGCACATCCCCAAGGTAAGGCTGTCTTAGGTTGGACAGGGGGTTGGCGGAGAAACACCGGTTGTTCAATTGGGATCGGAGCTGCTCGTCCTTGTGGAAGATTCGGGTGAAGTTGCAGGTAAAATTCCGGGAAGAGGACCATCACGAAAACAAGGCTAATCGGCTACCGCCTTCACCACCGCCTTAGTTCTCTACACTAGACCTTTTCTGTAATTTATAAATTGTTTAATTACCGCGTTGTTTTATATATTTAGACGTGATATAGAGAGATAACTAGTAATTAATTCAAAATAATTTAAAATATTACCTTTAGGATAAGACTTAGAAACGGAGGTAAAACGAAAGGTAATTTTAAAACCCCTAAAAGGGGGGTTCAATTTTACTTGGCATCTAGCTTCGGGCCCGTTTAGGGGCCCATTAACCCGCAGTGGGCTTCCACCTCAGGCCCATAGCCCATCGGTGGGCCCGGGCTGGGCTTTGGGCTTCTGCGGAGGTCTACTCCACACTTCACGAATCCCCTTTCTCTCCTATTATCGACCATTTTATATCCAGTGGTATAAAATGCCAGCTCTGAATCAACCTTAAGCAGTTAGATTCCTCAACAGAAGGGCGGAAGGAGTTAACAGATCCGGCCTCACTAAACTATTAGGTCTTCGGGGCCACTCTTAATTGCCGCAAAAAACCTGCTGTCTTCTTGTCTTTAGGAACTATACAGTTACTGAGCCTTCCAAATGAGTTGTTCGGCTTAATATGTAATTTTCTCGACGACGAAAACTGCTTCTTTTCTCGGTCCGCCCAGATGCTTCGATCTTTTCGGCGCTCTTCATACAGGCTCTTTCTACAATTTGTATTGTAACATATTCCAATTCTTTGATATCTGAATCCCGCCAATACTCTAACGAGTATTCGAATAGTCGTTTCAAAGCTTGAATCAATAGCTATAATGACTAGCATGAGAAAACGGGGCTAAATTCCATACCTCCGTGTCAATGCACATGAGGCTTCAATCAGGGGTCACCATGTCCCATTTGCATCCTTGATTTTGAGTTATGATTTAATTTCTGCATATGAATTACACTCTATACTGTACATTGTTGTTCTTCTATTCTGACCGCTCCTTCCCAGTAGGCACCGTCCATCCATTTAGAATACCACAGCCGGCGTTGAGATACGCCGCATATCCAAGCCACACAGCGTAGGGAATAAGACACCAGAAAGCGGTCCGATCGGCCGTCCACCAGTTGACCATCAGGGCACCCACGTTACCCGCTAAGAGGGCCAGATCTCCCAAGGCTACACCTGGTCGGCCCAGCCGGAAGAAGAGGGGCATCCAGAGGAAATTCAAGGCCAGCTGCGTGGTATAGAGGGTCTGGGCAGTGGAATTGGCATCACGGACAGCTAGAGAAAAAGATCGCGACGCGGTGGTGGTGGCGTGGTGAGAGGCGTAACCCATCAACCCATAAATGAGGGTCCAGGCCGGTGCGAAGAGCCATCCTGGAGGACTGTAGGGCGGCTGCTTCAGCTGCTTGTAGGTTTCACGGTTTTGCTTTCCTGTAGGGCCGTTAGTGATTGTCTTTACTCGTCACCGTCACCGGTCCCGAGCTTGACTTACGATTGGTCAAGAGGGCCACTGTAGTCCCTGCGGTGATCGGGGTCGCAACCGCTAGATAGGGATTGGTGAGGAGAACATGAGGCAGAGCGAAAGACCAAGGCATTTTAGCGAATGGGATGGAATGAATGAATTGAAATCAAATAGTATATCCTATAGCTCTAGAATGTAGAATCTTTGAAGAACAAAAATGCGAAGTCATCGAAATCTCCAAGTTTTTGCCCCTACGTCATCCCCCTACCTTGGCACCAACAAGCCACCAGGAAGAGTCAACAACCGCCATTCGTTAGCTGTTTTCGTTATATATGGATATATATATATATATATATAAAATATATGGGAAACAGACCAATGTTGGTAAAATCGAGGTAAGGTGGAACCGATGAGATGTATGAGAAAATATATCCAGGGGTTCAAAGGTTAGATGACATTTAGCGACGGCAATCGCGGTTGATCAGTTTAATATTGACACTTTCCCTAGGCTTCATTATTTGTTAATCGTCACTTACCACAATACCCCTGCACCTGCGATTGTTGTGTCTCCATGGTTGGGGAACAAATCAAAAGGCAATCCACTAATAAGTGCTTATTGGGCAACCAACGCACTCATTTGCCTTGCCCTGGTATCGCCGCCCACTGAACTTCCTATTATAGACGAAAGGGTGGAAGGGCATATCTCTACACACATAGGTACATCTATGGATAGATGGTCACTGAACAGCTCGGTTCTTGTGCCGGGGTGATGCAGGAGTAAGCAGCTTATGTTACTCAAGCATGTTTAATAGCGCAGTAGTAATAGTTATAATATTGATGAGAACTGTGCCTGTATATCTATGTTCTCCAATATAAAAAAATGGCGATCGAATGGAAGCTCGGACACAATGACGCAGTGGCGTAATGGACATCCTATTTGTTAGTCTTTACAGCCTAACATTTTCCCCTCTTGTTGGGCAGAAGAGATTCATTTGTTAGTCGGGTTTGATGAATATAATGAATACTCTAGGATTATGGAAAGATGTTGCCTCCGACTTCATAATGAAAGAAGCAACTATATACGCATGAATTGAGAATACCCCGAGCTACTCCGCACTCTTAGGGGGAAACCCTCGGACTTCCCCGCGCGAACTATTCCGATGCTAATGAAGCTCATCAGTGAATTGCTAATCTATCGTGATTCTATTGACTTTATGAAAATCGGGCAAACCAGGCAAAGCACAATATACGCATCAATTCTCCATACTGCGCCGCACCCCCTGCGCCCCATGATCTTGGCAGGCAAAGATCAAAAATGGAAGGCTGTGTCGTTAAAATCGTACACCTTTTGCTCTTTCCAAGCTTTCTGCTGACATCCATCTCTTTCTGGCTTTAGCTTCTTATTCCCCCCTCTCCCCTTTCTGTCGCACATTCTTCATCGAACGCCCTTCCTCAAACAAGCCTAAATCGACCTAATCAGGCTACACCCACGACGAAGATTACTTCTATCCTTCTATTGCTGGCCACTTTGTTGGTCAGCATCATCCAAATGAGCCTAGGGGATATTCACAAGAGGCTGAAGGAAGCGATATACAACTACGGCACACCAGAGGCATTCATCCCGTACGACAGGGTCCAAGAAGTATGGGCCGGGGATCGGCTGGAACAGTTTCTGATGGCCCATGATTCAACCCTGTGTTCATCACAGATCGATGCTGCCCGAGATGGCTTGCTGTGCACTATATCCATCCTCGCCGGTGTCGCTCCCCGAGATTGGTCAGGATGGTCGAGGTTCAACCAAATTTTCTTCCCGCCAAATAATGATGACGCCGCTCGTCGCCGTGACAAAAATATTCCCACCTTCACCAAGAAGGAACTGAAAGATGACTCCTTTCTTGGTGATAGCAACCTGGCCACCCACTTCGTGTGTCATATGTGGACTTACTTTCCAATAGTCCTCAAAGAGAATGATGAAGCGGCGTATGAAACGGCGTATAAAAAGCACGACCGGTTGCCACTGTATCGGGAGAAGGAGCCTGTGGTTCGAGATGGTGGCTTCGGAGAAGTAACCAGGGAGATCATACCTCCAAACCATATCATCCTAGGCCATGTGGGCGATCACCGAGGGATACCCGAAGCGCCTAATTCAGTAAGTATAATGGTACATGACTTGACACAGCTAGTTACTTACGGGTTTCTTTTCCATATAGAAGGAACTCATAGTTGCCCGAAAACGTTTCCCCAATAAGAGATTTCAGGTTGAAAGGAAAAATTTGAATTTTCTCCGATCAAGCCCGACCAAGCACGATCGAATCGTTTCCCATCTTGCGATGTTTTTCATTGGAACGGACTTAAACATCATCATGCCATGGGCGCAGATGGACTTGGAAGCTTTCTTGGCCGGGCGTTACAACGAGTTCCCAGAGCCCACAGATCGCTTGAAAGATCTAATCCAAGAGTCCAGAGGCATCGCATCTGGCATTCACTTCCTACACAAAAATCTGCAAGTAGACGGTCTTGGGGAGGACTCTCGCCACCCAGCAATCTGTCATGCAGATCTCAAGCCCCGGAACATTTTGGTGTTCAAAAAGGAGGGCTCTTCTACTGGATTTTGGCGAATTTCCGATTTCGGCGTCTCACGAATAGCAAATCGAGCTCTATCTGGATCTGGGAGGCGTGACTCGGGATACTCCGCTAGCCTAATTGACCATCCTCCAAGAGGGGGCGAATATCGGGCACCAGAAACTATCTCTCAACGAAGGAGCGACGTATGGTCGTTCGGGTGCATACTAGTGCGCGTTTTCGCCTTGGGCCTTGATCCTGAAAGTCTGCCAGAGCTTGACAGAAGGCGACAGGAACCGTTCGAAGGAGACGCTCTCGACGATCTTTTCTATCGAGGCGACCCCCCAGTTCTCAAATCTAACATCAAAACTTGGATTGAGGAGTTGTCAACCCGATATGGCTCTTCCTTCAACCCTGGTGTCCCAGAGAAAATGCAGAATCTTCTAACCTCAATGCTTCAGATAGATTACAAAGATCGCGCATCGGCACGTGAGGTTCGAACCAGTTTACAGTCACTTTATCACTCTCATACACTTCCAAAACCCGATGAGTCGTTGTCTACTCGGATTAATCTGCGAGGCTCACTAAGCGGATCTTCAACCATGTCAGGCATGTCTCAAAGCAGTACTGATTTTACCAGTATCAGCATCAGTCACCCACCTCGGCCAGTAAAAGATGTGGGCGTTCTTGTCAATGTCATGAGACCCGGGGGCATCAACCAAGTCCGTCAAATTCTGGAAGACGAGGTTGATGTCGAACAGACCTACGAGGACGACCGACCTTTGATCCATGCTATTCGAATGACCAATGCTGCCATAATCAAAGAGCTTTCCAAGTATCAACGAAGATCTCACAACCGAAACTTGGACGTACGGACCCTCTCGTCTGACAACCAAACGCCACTCTATCTTGCCATTGGCAAGGGTGATGTCGAGACTGTGAGAGCTGTGATCGATGCTGATTTTGATCCTGATATCGATGCGGAAACCGGTTCGGACTCCAACACCCATGCCAGTTCTTTGTTGAACGAACTGTGCGAGGGCAAGACTCCGCTCATGCAAGCAGCATTCCTTGGTCACGCCGGCATGGTCTCATTACTTTTGGAGAAAGGTGCAGACTACAAAATCTGCGTGCAACAAGACAAGTTGAACTGCCTACACTTTGCGGTAAAAGCCGGCAATCGCGCCTAAGCAGATGTCATCAAGGCCTTCAAGGGCAAGATGGTCTTTGATCAGCTTCCGCCTGGTACTATAATCGATGGCGAAGGAACTCCCTCAAAACCGAAATCATATGAGACGCCATTGATGCTGCTTATCGACCGTGCGCCGGAGGACTCAGATGACTCTTTAGGGCCAGACTCTGTGTGGGGGAGAAAGTTCAGGGCATTGTTGGAAGGGGGTGCAGATGTGAACAGAACATACAACTCAGGAATCCCCGGTTTGGAGAAGAATTCTTTGGAAATTGCTGTACGCGAAAGGAAGCCCATTCTTGCCCGGGTGCTTGTTGGTGCGGGTGCAACCCTTCCACTGGGCTACGTTATACCGCCAGAAAGCTCTCGTGTCATGAAGAGATTGCTCAAAAGTGTACCGAGAGAACGTCAGCGTTCAAGAGTATGATTTTTACGTGTTATGATTTCTCACTTGTTGTCTGCTTTTATTGCCTCTGGCTCTCAGACCCCCGTCATTCGGCTTTCTTTTTTTAATATTCAACTGAATTAACACCTTTTCATTAATATTCAGAAAAGGCACCACCTACATATTCATGACACTTTCAAGTAAATTATACATCTTATACATCTTGGCTCTCTTGCGGAGGTATACTCCAACAATCCCCCTGGCGTGATGGTCTCCCATAGAGGGGACTCCTTAAGTGGTCCCGAATATGTTCTCCTGTTGCTCGACCGACTATAATATTATCAGCATATAATCATGGCAAAGAATAGTCCTCCTAGTTGGGTAAGCATAAAACCTTACATATCGAGTTCATGTCCTCTAGTGATACATCCTTGGTTTCGGGGACCTGAACTATTAGCATGAAACGCAGCGCAAAAGAGACAGCCAATACTAACCAAGAAGAAAATCAAGATAAGTGCCAATAAATTCAAGCCTCTGTAATATAAGTCAGCATTCAAGCAGATGACATATTAGGAAGGGTAATCTCACGAGAAGAAGAAGAGAAGATTCCCCTCGCCGTTGAATCCACTAGTCAACTCAGGCACAAAGAGTACTAAAAGCCCGAGACCAAGGAAATTGACCATAACACTGAAGCTCATTCCCACCTCTGTCATTTATTAGTCCACACGAATGGTAATGCGAAGGGGAGGATCAAGTTACCGCGCACGCACAGAGGGAAGACCTCCGCACTCAATGTAAAGGGAATAGGCCCAGCACCGATCGAGTAGAAAAATACAAAGGGTACACAGCTAAAGACTGCTACTAGGATCAACCGAGTACCGTGGGCCTCGATTTTAAAGAAGCCGCTGACTGCTATCAAACTCAAAAACATCCCGAGAAATGAGCCAAGTAGCAGAGGTCGGCGTCCGCGCGAGTCGATGAAGATATATGCGGGCAAAGTGAAGAGGAAGTTTGCTAGACCAAACGCTTTTTTGGCAAATTAGTTAAAGCCCTACCGAGCCAGGATGTTCTTTTCATAATCACATACAGAAATTGTACCATTGGATGACCGTATCACTGTGTTTGCTTGGGTTGCTTTGGTCGGCGTTCAAAAGCGCGGATGAATAGAAAGCCAAAACATTGATCTATTAGAAAGAATTAGCTGTCAGTCAAGTGTAAAGAAGAGTCAAGACATTTATGAAGCGAAACTTACACCGCATAGTTGTTGCGAGGCCATTACTATCAAAGCCACCGTGCACGCTCTTCGAGTTCGCGGATTGGTGGCGAGACACATCATCCGCTTGAAGAAATTGCCTCTGTTGATCCAACTTTGGTAGGCGTAGATCTGTTCTCGTTCTGACCACCATGATTTCTCTTCGTGAGGATTCCATAATTTGATAGCCTCAGTTTGAAGCTGGGCGTGGATGTAGTAAAGATCTCGGGCAGCTTGGATGGGTGTTCCTCGAAGCTCGAGGAGGCTTTTATATGCATCGGCATATCGGTTCCTCTGTATCAGGAATCGGGGCGACTCGGGACACATGAACACCAGAAAGAGAAGGACGA
Organism: Penicillium palitans; assembly: GCA_019190355.1. NCBI lineage: Eukaryota > Fungi > Ascomycota > Eurotiomycetes > Eurotiales > Aspergillaceae > Penicillium > Penicillium palitans. The sequence goes on from JAHAQQ010000087.1 coordinate 31,063, forward strand.
TGGCGGGAATTATCGCGGTCGCCAGGAGTACCCTCCAACTGTCCATCACAATGAGTGCACAGAAGAAACCGAGAAATATTCCGCTGGAAGAAAGTTAGGTAATGGCCTGTAAAGAGAGCATGTAAGGACAGTTTGAACGTACAGTGCATCAAAAAGTTGCCACAACATCAAGATTTTACCTCGATGTTTATCAGGTGCTGCTTCGGCAGCAAATATAGGGGCTATTGAAGCTTTTGATCCGATCTATGCAGATGGAAGCGTGTCAGATAGTCGGACGTTGAAATTGTATGGGACACAGGAAAGTAGAGGAAGTAATCAACATACCCCCACACCAAGAAGTACTCGGCAGGTCAGTAGTGTCTTCCATGAATGGCAATGAGCTGTTCCTGTGTTCAATATCCGGATCAGTCGCCATCAAGCAACATTTGGGGGGTAATTACTACCTATGACAACAGCAACACAGAAAATAGCAGAAAGGAAGAGCGCGGGGCGTCTCCCGAATCTTTCTTGGAGTGGGTCGCTCAACCATGTTCCTCTGTGGTCGTGGTTAGAGTCGAATGAAGAGTAACATGTTGCGATTGTTCTCGGTTGGGTTCGAGTTGGGAGACAACATACATAAGACTGCCGGAAAGCCATGGAGCTGCATTGATGAATCCAATCAAAAGCATGTCATCACCAGTATCGAGGTGGAGATCGTTCTGCCACTTCATAAGCGCACTGCTATTGATGGTGGATTGCTGCCATCCCCTATTATAATTGTCAAAGCCAAGCACCAAGTTGACATACATGAGGGACATACTGTGTGATTGCCGCACAAGCCGTGACCATAACAGTAACAAGGAGACCCCTTGTTTGCAGGAATGAGAAATATTTCTCCGAACTCTCCCTGCTTATAGTCTCCAACTCCACGGGGGTAAGGTCGGATGGGACATTGCGCAATCGGTGTTTTGCAAGTCTGGCGCCGTTGAGAAGGGTTCGCAAATCGACAACAATGTCGAGGCTAAGACGACTGTGGAATGCTTTGACATCGTCCTCTAATTCAGAGGGTTCTGTATCGTTGAGTGGATTATCTGTTCTGATTGATCAAAGCTATTAGAGGTTTTCGGATATGACAGGGTTGGGGGGTATGATGTGTTACGTTGGGCGACTCGAATGTTGGGTATCTGCACTCATCTTGCAGCCTCGCCAATCGGCACTTTTGCGAGGACTTAACAGATACAGGTATATAACAGAGTAATCAGGGGGGAAATGACCGGTGAGATTATTTGTGAGATGGCTCCAAGTATGGGGATCCTGGGCACCAGGTGGAAAAACCTCTTGCTGAGTCAATAAAGAGCTGAGAGGATTTGAAAGAGTCTCCAAATTTCTACAGAACCTCTTCTACGGAGTACACATTATGACCTTAATTTCAACGCTAAGGCTCACACGGTGGATTTGGCAGTTAATCTGACATCTTTCCAAGAAGCGAACGGACTACACCAAAAGCCACTACCCTGTGATAAACGGCACTAAACTCGCACTAGGAAGGACCTTGGGCAAATAGAGGCTGAATGACTCCGTATAAAGAAATAAATTGCGGTTATCAGCGGAGGACAACCTGGGAAGGCTGGGAGGTTAGTCTTAAGACGTAGCTTTCCCCCCAGAATTACCCCGTGCTTACTGCGGCTATCTTTCTCCACGTGGATTTTCCTACGGAATATGGCTGCACATGTTAATGCCAGATGTATAAGTAGAAATGAGCGATACCGCATGTGAATCCATCCCCGAAACCCGGGTAATTTGCTTTTTTTTACCCCTCACCAACATCTGCGGGCGAAATCAATGAAGGTCACAATATGCACCTATCGGCGTATGCCGCGTCGGAGCGGGAACCAAAACATGCATCGGCGACCACAAGATGGCAAGGCTGGTGCGTGGTGGAGAGGCTGGAAAACTTATAATTGGCCCAGTTCAAGTACTAGAGCCGCACTTGGTCTTTATTAGAAAAGACCCCGTGGTTGCGTGGCGTCTGATGACATATATCCATGAAATTAAAACACATCTGTAAATTCTTGGCGTGATCTTAGGGCTTTACGAAGGGGCTCTTCGGAAAACGGATTGGGTACTGGTACGGAGGGTGATGGCCCTTCTCATTGATTCCATTAAATCTTACTCTCTTACTCTTTTGTCGTGGGGTCCTAATCCGCCTTATGCTGGAGTATACTCCGGACTTGGCCCTAAATTTCAGTCAACACAGCCTCGCCCCAAAATGTCTTCAATCCATTCACCCACTGGATTGGTTTCGACCACCCTCAGAGAAGGCATAAGCGGTTATATTGACCGCTCAAAGCTTGAGAGTAGGCTTTACGAGTTACTTGGGTACAATGTCGAAGTTGCAGTGAGTAAATACTGTTTTCTATAGAAGCTTGATGTGAAGGCTAATGCCAATCTTACAGTATTTTTGCGGCCGATATACTTTTCAAGCAACCCGGGAAGTGGAAGAGGCAAGTCTCCCGTGATCTGAACATAATATGGATTGTCTTTTGCTAACATGATTTCTCTCGATCTAGTATGAGATATTGTACGCAGATTTATCAAAGTCATATAGTATTGTCGATGGTTGCTAACGTTGAGCTTAAATAGGGACCTCTGCGAGGATGAACGGGTGAACTAGGGCTGAACAACTACCTTTATACTCTGCTCCTTGAACTTCTTTTCAGCGATCCGAGTTATTTGCTTTTTGAATGAATTTGCCTCAGCCCTGGGAATCTGCCTTGGCCTAGATCCTAAAAGGGGCTGTACCTTACGTGGCGGTATCCTACCTCAGCCCTCCCGCTCCCAATTTTTCAAAGTGAGCGTGATAGGAAAGAATACATCTTCTGAAAATTTAGATCACATAGCCTCCTAGGAACGACTAATGTAGCCTGGGCTGCAGGGATAGGATATGGACTTCTCATCACTCGGGCGCAAATCGGCTGTATTTTAGCCTGACTTTTTAGGATAACGTATTAATGAACCTCTGGCATAATACGCTAAGGCGTTTCAGGTTTTTATTGTTGTTGTCTTAGCCCGGGATTCACATTTAAGACTTGGTTCCCTCGGGTGCCCGGGTTCCTGTTAAACTCTCTCCAAGCCTGGTTGCATCGAACAGAGAATTCTCTATAGAATTTCCTAATCAAGATGACTACCAATTCACTCTATTCTACATTCTGTCTCCCTGACGATCCAACCGACATATCTGTTTACCAGAGTGATGGTGTGCTTCAGATTATTTGAACAAACTGAACGGGTGCTGACCTTTGTGCTTATAGTTGACACATCACATACGCTCATTGCTCGTGTTTTCAACAGCAACGGCTTATTTCAAGAACATATTTCAACGACGCCACTTCCAAAGTTACGCATCATGTAAGATTTTTATTAATTTATAAAATTATCACCTGTCTCACTCTGATTTTTTGTGGAATCCAGCTCCATACACTCCAGATCATCAATCAAGCCGCTCCAAATCTCAAAGGATGCTCTCCAGACGATCAAGAACACATATAGTATCGGCAACGAACTATGGGACTTGACTTCGACATTCGGAGACAAACCCATGAGTGCAGCGGTAGGTGAAGGAGGAATGAAAGTCCAAAGTGGCGAGAATGGTATTCAAGGTGAGTACTCCCCAGAACTTATTCACGTACCAAAAGGCCTTACACAATATTTTAGATATCTCTTACAGACTCACATTTCCAACACCAGTGCCAGGAGGAGTTCACAGTTGGACTATGCGTCAAATGGCTGTTTTCCACCACCATGATCCTAACGACCTTCAAAATCTCTGGATCTTCTTTCACGTCGGTCACAATACACCCATGCAGCAAGAAATTAAGCAATATGTCTCGATTTCTCAGCAGGGGCTACGCTCAGACCATGCGTGGTATACCCTTCATTCTGCTGCTTTCTCTTCCTGTCTGGATAATTGGCGCTCCTATGTGAACAGCCTTGGTCACGAAGTGGATAGACATGTCAGTATCTACTAATACTTGCTCCTTAGATTTTCTGACCGTTCTTTCAGACTGATAAATCCCTGGACTTCATTTTGAGAAACATCGACCGTGTTTTGACTGTCGGGGGTGCAACTAACTTGACAGTGATTCACAACACACGCGACCTTCTGGTACCTACCTCGTACAGATTGAGAGTGATATTGGACATTCTCGCAAAACTAGGTGATTTGAGCAGTGTTCTGAGTTCACGGCATAACAGTACAGATAACGGCTTTCAAAAACTGGTCACATGTGTGGGATACCACGAAGACCGTCTAGAGGGGTGTGTTGTTGGGGTAGAGGTGCTGAAGGAGAAGATCAAGGATATCTTAAACATGGTAAGTGGCAACAGCCAGGATATAGTCACTACCTAGGTAAACCCCTCGCTGACAGGCATTCAAGTCTACATTAGGGTTGGATTTTAGGATGACCCACGAAATGCTCGAGCTCAACAACCGAATGGTTGTATTAAATGACCGGATGATCAAGGCCAACAAAGTAGTCACTATCCTGACCCTTATTTATCTACCCGCAAGCCTTATGTCGGTAAGAAGTGATACCCCGATGCCCCAAAATACAATTTCTTCTCACTCCTTAATAGTCTATTTTCGGGATGAACTTGTTCAAGTTTGACGATGGCACAACTGAGGAATTCAAAGTATCTAGGCAACTCTCGATCTACGTTGTTGCTACAATTATCTTGGGACTTCTTACATATGTGATATGGTATTTATGGTCTCACACAAAGCACATAAGAAGCCGGATTTTCCGCTTTCCGGAGCTCAGGATACATAAGGAGACCAAGGAGATGTCGATCGATACTTAACGAGTTACGTTCGGGTGGATATGTTGAGATCTTTCATTTGACTGGCTCAGTTGGTCAAGGGTTGATTTTAGAGAACAGATAGACTGCATTGCTTTTATCAGAGCTAGATATTTTTACGTTTATGTTTTTCATATAGATGATAGATGGGATGTGTATAGTAGTGGGAATATAAAATAAAGCGATTTTCATGGCAGTTTCCTAAATTTGATATCTCAAGTCGTCGAGAGATAGAAAGTCAAAGGTCTTTCTCAATGGTGCAAGTCGTAACTAGCGGATGAAGATTCCGAGGACTGTATACTCCTGCGGAAAATATGGAGATTAGCGCCAGCTGACGGAAAATGAGAAACAACATCCTTGTAAGCAGATGGAGTTAGTCGGGGATATTGGACTCTATTTCATACATCTTCGGTTTTAAGATCTCTTTTAACCCTAGCCGAGTCATAACCAACCAGGTGATCCGATCAAGGCTCAAGTTCTCTTTGAGGCTTTCACCAAAACTGGGCGCTGCGAGGGACGTAGTCTCCCGGGGAGATTGGCCCTAGGACGAGATTCCTTGGCCGCAATTGGGGGGATTATCGCCCGTGAACAGGAGATGCTTGATAGTTGGAAGGAGATCATTGCTTCCACAGACTGTGATGATGTGGAAGCCTAGACAAGGCTTGTGGATAAGGTGTCTTGAAAACTGTCTGAAATAAATAACATAAAAAATAATTTCTACTCTCACTAATTAACCAGTATACAGTTATTTTTGTACTATTTGGAACCAATTTCTTTTTATTATCTTAGACTCCATGAATAGTATGTCAAATTAAAGCATATAATAGAAATCGAGGTATATAACAATGTATCAAAGGTCAAAGGTTATATATGGAAAAGTCTCTTATACAGAATATGCTTTTTTTACTGCCTTTGTGTCTACCTAAAACAGACATCTAAAAGAACATCTACAAAGACCACTGAAAAGACATGACAAGGTCGCATAAGCGGTCCACTATTCTTGTCCAAACGAAGAGAAATTAATTAACTAGTATATGCTTTGAGAAGGCAGTATAAACCAATAATCATTAAGTCAAAGATGGCATATCTGGTCGCCCGTAGATGTCTTTGAATAAGACGGGGCTGGGTTTGGGGTCTTCAAATACCGGGATTCAATTGAAAATTGGGAAAGGTCACGATTCATTGTCTCGAGCGGGTAGCTTGCCATGAATCGAAGAAAGAGGTCGAATGACTCTTCGTTCTTCCTTCGCATCGGAAAGTGTAGTACGTCTGAAGATATCTCATAACTGCCCTTGTAGCTCGCATTATCTCGGCTTCAGTTGGCTCGGAAGCAAGGCGCGAGTGGAGAGGGATATATTGGATATCTAGACGGTTATGCACACTTTCGTATGTGGCTTCACTAGCTGGGATCTTCCATCTTTTCATATTCTCCTTGCCATAAGGCTTGAATAAACACTTCTTCCTGTTATCAAGAAAATCGGGGTCCAGAGGGTCAAACTCATTGACTGAAATCCCAAGGCCTTCAAGATCGGCTCTTGTGAATGTTGACTGGGTAGAGGATGCGAGTTCTTCAAGCGTGTGGGTTACCACATTATCTTGGTGGCTTTCCTGATAATGGGACGACGTGATACGCAGCTTTCGCGGTTGGTTCCTGGCGTGAATGGAGAGGTGGGAGGAAGGTGTACGGTGGTTTCGTTGGATTCGAGATGTTGTTCGATGGGGACGCAGAATCAGAACCTTGGAATATTCAGAAATGAAATTTCACCTGTGCAAGAGCTGAAGAGAATGTAATGAAGTGAAAGAGAAAAAAAACGTGTGTCTCATCATCATGAGCCGCACAATTTCCCGCCAACAGAAGAGTTTGCCTAATGAACAAGGTTTCCATCCTACCCTAGTATACAACATATATGTATACATGTATACACACATACATATGAATATACTACACAGAATGTAATGGCATCTACGATGAATCTATTTTCGGTTGTTTATTTGTGAACCCATTTCTGGTATAGATCTTCATGCGGCCCCCAACCTTCACCCCCGCGGGGCTGTGCACATGGCCATCGAGCGATGTTTATCAGAAGTCCACATATGTTCTGCAGTACCGTCTGCTTAAGATCTCTAGCCATATTTATGCCTTCTGTGCATGGCTCCGTCCTCGCGTACTCATGGCTGAATCGATTCATGTCGACTGCTCGGCGCCACCGGGGCATTATGAACCCGACAACGACATTAGCGGGGCCGGAGTGAGTCGGGTAACTCCTCAAGGAGTGGTTCTTTTTATTCTGACTTTCTGAGATTGTCATCAGCTATATCTTGACCGCAGCGCTTGCTGTTCTTATCATAATCGTGTATTATGTCGCCATCTACGACCCTTTGGTGGATCCATTCGACGCAGACGCAGATGCAGACACAGCTCAGGAAGGTGCTATGTGGGATTACATTAACCCGTTGGACGACTTTTTACTGAAGTGGTTACGATCGGGGCCGGTATATATTTCAAAACGGGTCCTGGGCTCACGCAAACTTTTATCGCCCCGTGCTAGGTCTCGGCTTGAGAGAGTCCTAATCAAGGTAAGGTATGCTCGATCTGCCCAAGCTACCAATTCTTGTTGGTCAGTGGCATCGTTCAATATATATTGCGTAGCCCCTAGACTGATTCGTTCTGTTTCCGAATCTCGCTGACGCTTATACCTGGAACAGTGCCTTTTGATTATGAGTGACCTGCAGATTGTCACCGGCTTTGCAATCCTTCTTAGTGGATTTACACAACTTCAAAGTGGCCTGGAAGCCTTGAAATGGCGTACTATTCTTGACCTGGCATGGTTCTCCTGTCTGACACATCTTGCATGCCTAACAATGTTGCGACGACATCTTCATACGCATACCATTGAGCGCGTATGGAGATTACTTGCGATGGGTATACTTGCGGCATTGCTAGCTGCTGGCCTACTACCTACGGCTAACTCTAAATGGCTTTTGCTTTCTGAGGATACTAAGGCTACCCCCGCTATTTGTATCCTCGGCTGCTATCTGAAGCCTGGACCAAATAAGGAATGGAGGGAATCTCTACGATTTATTAATGATTCGAGTTATTGGCATCCATCACAATGGTTCTGGTCACCGATAATATCCGCAACCTTTATCGTGGTTGCATTTGCCTTTCGAGTCGTGAGATTACATAAATCTCTCTCTTTGAGTGTTAACCGGGCTACTAAATGGCTTGATAACCAGATGCAGAGACTGCTCTGGTTTCTTTTTAGAACCCTCTGTAAGGAAGGAGAGATTTATAGCCTTAAACGTTCACTCGGATACCGGCCTATTTTTGGTGTGGTGATGATTTGGCGGTTCGTATTGGTCTTATGGGCTTCATTCGCCCTCGAGGTATGTTCCCTTTTTGCACGATATCTACGAAGACCTTCCTAACTTATATAGGTAAGCTGGGTCTTCATAGCTTTTCTCTGGGGTATCTGGCGCCTGATGCTAGACTTGTCTCCTACCGACACGATGGAAGTCCTAGATTTCAGCAACCAAGTATGGTCGTTTGGCCAAATCGTCCCCGTATTAATGTTGGCGGCACCCCTCATCAGCATTGCTGAAACATTTAAAGAAGGTGAGTTTTACACAGCAGTATTTCAAGGAACTTGTTCTAAGACAAAGCTTTCCGAAACAGACTCAAGTGAGGAGACTTTGGTGCCCCGGGAGTCATCGGACTACCACCTATCATCTCGACTCCCTTTAAGCTCTACCGAATCTAGTACATCTGAGGACCTCGAAATGCCAGACTCTGGCTGGGCCTCCCACCCCAGCTGTCTTGGAACAGCGACTACATACATCTGCGTCACTTGTACTTACATCGGTGTGTTTGTTTTCTTCAGTTCTTCACGGGGCATGTCCCCTTTGAACTCGATTCGCCAATTTGGCGAACTTATCCCGATGGCAATTTACTGCTTCTATTGGGTAGTGCTTTTCTCCCTCGCTATCGAACTAGCCGTACCGCAAGATCGTTGTTGGCTTCGGAGGTTCTTGCAGAGTGTGATCCTTGGCTTGTATATGGTTCTCACATATTGTTTCGTGGGAAACCTTTGGCTTCTGATGCTTGCTAGTAGTTTTTACGTTCTGTGTGCTCTCATACACACAGCTATTGGTTGGGGCAAGCGTTGATATAAAGCACTAGTATTTTGCAGCGATAGCGGGATCAATGGATGAGAGTTTTGGCCACTATCGAAGAGTTTGCTTCACAGTAACACCTCGACGAAGGTGTGTAATGTCTTCATCTCCTCGTAATCGTGAGAAATATGTTTTACATAGTACAGTACCTAATTTTGAAGTATCATGATACATCATCTATATATATGTAGGTATAAAGAAGATGGATCTATGATGGATCTATCTAGATCCCTGATAGCTTTTGGTATAACCTGCTGTATGTATAATAGGATTCGGTGATTCGGCTAACCAAGAATGTCTGTAAGATATTCATAGCGTATAGACATAATTACCGCATGATTTAGGCATTGGAAGAAATTACCCAGTCTTGATATGAATGGGCACCTGGGCAGCTTCTTAGTGCTGACTATGACTGGGTGCTGGAAAACTCACCTAGACACGACCATTTAACGCCTATTGGCCACCAAAGTACTCCGTACGGAGTACTTGATGGTGTCTAGTGGTTAATGCCAAATAATTCAAATGGGAAATATAGTACGAGGTACGGAGTACCCGTATAGACATCTGAGATACTTTGCTCTGTAGATATCACATTTCATATCCAATAATAGCTTCTCTTTCAACACCATGCTAATACCAAGATAGGCAATGATCATAGTTTATACATATTATCTTGTTTTTGGCGGAGAAGGCGGCGAAACATGCTCCCTACAGGGGTTCAGCCGCAGGCAATAATGGTACATCGCCCGGGTTAGGGCGCGTCACTTAAACCCTCGCATCTGCACTTTTTCCGTCTCACTTTTTCTTCGACCATCAATATGTATCATGTCCTCTTCCCGACCATTTTTTGGGGTTTTCAAAATTACCCAGGCACACATGCCAGCACATATGAAATACTCAAAATCGATTAAGGCTGCACACCTGTATCTCTTCCCTACGTGTTTGCCTGGGGCACACCGCTTCGGTGGAGATATATCCCTTGGTGGTCGGAGGTCGCCGATGTCCGAAATCAAGTCGAAATCACATCGAAGAGTTGCGATTGAGGGATCGTGTTGGCATCCAAGGGCTATGGGCTTGCACCGAGGACATCCGGTGACGCTCGAGACGAGTTCGAGGAATAGTCTATGAGCGGTTAGTGGCTACATTTACACACGGACAACCAGGCTGATCGGTCTTTCATATCTCATCATGAATGACTCGACAGACTTACTTATACTATTGTTTCTCGGCGGAGATTCAGTCGCGAACCGTTCCCAACGGCCATGGTCAAGGCCACTGCCCCATCCATTAACGGTCGCTCCATAATACAGCCAACATTGTAGAACACGACTTGTGTTCTGAAAGCCGTGGAATCCCTCTCCCTCCGCGAAAGTGCTCATTTGTCTCCAGGTTCTCACTTGCAATGGGGTAACAAATTGGCCTAGGTCATCTCCGCCTAAAACACCGTTGATTGTGAACCATTCCGTGGCGGAGGTATTGCTTCCTTTTAAGACGCTCAAGTCAGCAGGCTACTACCAAACTGACAATGCCTATGGGGCTTCAGTACCTTGTGTTGCTTCGGATAAAGACATTGTTGTCGTGACTGGTCTTGACGTCGGTTTATGCAGGCTTAAGTCCTCCGTTTGTCTTGATGAAAGAAAATGAAGTCGGAGGGTTGCAGGTTCAGAAATTCCTCTAACCACGTTTTTGAGTCAACAAATTGGGATGCCTACTATAAGATGAGTGCTTCGTAATTGAAGAAGACGGATGCAAGGGGAAATGTATTGCTGTCGACAAGGCTGACTACCTCACCCCAAATGAGTCCTCGGAATTTTGGATCTACAACTCATGATATTTCCGATACAAGCTTCCAAGCTCCCCCCCCCCCCCCCCGAAGGCTGACTGCCCATTGAATGAGCTCTAACATATGAACACCATCTGCCCCTTTCACGCCACTACTCCATCAGGGGTGAACACTACCATATGATGTTCTTCAGACTTACATTCTTAGGCGCTTTGCCGGTGTTTCATTTGCCACATCAAAGCGGAGAATGGTCGATTGGGAGGGATAGTCAGGGATCGTGCTATACGGGATCTCGATACGTCACATTTCTTCAATTTCCAACGCCAATCGGATATGTATGTTGCGCTAATCAATTTTGTATTTGATCTCTTTCCAACAATAAAAGAATTTACAAAAATAAACATATAGATACTATCAAGACTATGTAGATGCTTTTTTTTTTCTTCCGAAATGCTCCTCCGATATAACAAACACATCAATCCCAATGTCTCAACCCATGCATGAGGGGCCCAATTACCTTCAATGCGTCCTTTCTCTTTTTGAACATCTTATTTTTAGAAATGGCAAAGGTCAACCTAATCTGCCTGTCATGTTGACCCTCAAACCAATTCCAAAGTCGATCAACGATAGCAATATCATCCGGCCCAAGCGGATTCCCTTCAAGAAAAAAATCATATCGAGTGCTGTGAAGCAAAACGAGTCCATCTCGGAGAGATTCCTGGTTCTGGACTGCAAAGACCTTTTGCCACGTTAATGCAGGGGTAAAAAGCCTGTCCAGCCACACGAATGTGCTCATTATCGTCTGGAGTTTGTACACGTGGATCTGATGATCTTCAGGAATACAATCCACACCGCCACTTCCATTTCCACTTCCACCAGTCAATAGCAGACGGTCCATGATGAAAATGACCAGAGTCAAGCTTCCAGTCGGATATTCGCTCGCAAGTCTCGAGTACACAGCCTCCGAGTCAGACCCGAAACTCGCTTCAAGCACCTGTCGCAATCCCCCGTGAGTGTCCATATTGCGCGATTGCAAGAAATTGAAAAGTGATGTGCATGACCCGGCTTCTCGATCATGAAACCATGCCTCCTGTTGCTCCTCGAGCCACTTCTGAAAAACCCAGTCGACGTCATCGATAAACCGAAGTGATCGTTTCCTCTTCGCTGCTCTGTTGTTTTGCGCTTTTTCCATGTGCTCGTGGATGTTGTCGCTCACGCTCACAAGCATCCGCATTGTTTCTTGTTGATGGGGCAGGGGAAGCCGGGGTTTGCCCTTGGGCTTGTATATTATGTCATGCTCTAAGCTTGCCCATGCACGCAACCCGGTGCTTGTAACTTGAATTTCGACCGGCTTCGTCTCGCTGAGTTGTAGCCCTCGGTCATGATCTTCACTTTTCAGTAAGACATGAAGATGGGTCGCGACATAGCCTCGGTTCACCTGCTGGTCTCCATGGACCTCATCTTGTTTTGGGTGGTTAACTATTTTTTTAACCATGAAAGCATCGCGCAAAAGCTCGCTGGCTCTTGCGCGGTTGGACGGTACGTGCACCAAGATGCACACTCCCGCAAGATCAACGATGTCCTTGTCAATATCTTCGATGGTTTGGTAAGGAAATCCTCGCTTGCGCTCACGGTCTGCAAGTTTCTTTTCAAGACTCGCTGGTTCCTTGAGCCGCAACTCCGTGGCATGGCCTATTCCATGGTCGGAAAGGACCTGGTCACATAGTTCCTTCACAGCGCTGAGAGCTTTATGATAAAGGATCATGTCTTCCATCACATATTGTCGAACAAATGAGGAGGCCCCTGACTCGTGATATTCATCTTGGATTAGGCCGGGCGTAATTCGGCCTTGAAAAGCTTCGCCGGGAGATTCACGAAAAGCCTCATCAGCAAAAGCCCCCGCGGGCGCATCTTCACCCTCCCTGTTCGGGACCTTTGACTGGCTAATTTGGTGATCTTGCATAGGTCTATGGGTGAGCAGTTCCACATGTTGGGCCTTTATAGGTGGTTGGACTTGGACTGATGGTTGGAAGTGATGTTTTGTTGCTGAATGGCGGTTATCGCATTGCACGTATGTCATAGCGGATTTCTGTGCTTGGGATTTTCCTATCAGCTGTTGATGACCTGCCGGGTTTTCAAGGGTGGTTGCAAATCGATTTCTTTCTTACTTTAGTTCTCTAATTATGCACTATGTGGGAAGAAACCAATGGAATGGAGTACTGACAAACTCGTGATTGTATGCCGAATATCTATGAGATACTCTTCCAGCTCGAAGGATTCGAAATCTTCCCCGTCTGGATCTTGTCCGATCCTGTCTGGGTCTGATATTTCGGTCTCGGACTCAGAAGTCTCAACTTTAAACGAGATCTTCTCTCCCAACGAAATAACCGTGGCTTGTACCATCAGATGGTTGTTCAAAGGTTTGAATGGTCGAATGCAACGTACCCTCTTTAACAACTTCATCCAGGTCAGAAAAGTGGTCGATTACTTCACAGTATAACTCAGGAGCATCCTTTAGGGCATAGTCTAAGGATTTATTGTCTGTCTCTTCTCTTTGTGCACCAAAATTGCCCGCCCAAATTCTTAGGCGGCCAAATTCCTCCTGGAAGCAGGATATAACATCGGTGGGCCTGTCCTGGCTTAACAGTGTGCTAACCAGTGTTCTGAAATCACAAACACAGAGCTCAAAAATAGAAGAGATGGATATAGACGACTCATGCTGAAGGGCAGGGTGCATCTCATCCTCTCCTGCGTACAAGCTCATTGTTTCTCGAAAAAGAACAAGGTGGGGAGGTTGAAGCGGGTGAAATGGTGCGGGGTACGCTGACCACGTTGCACTTACCTATATACTTAGGTATATAACTATATATAACTATATATTATGTACTTAGGTATGGATAACTACATGTAGGTAAAGTAGTCAGGCGCACCAAAAATGACAGGGTTTTCTCTCTTCTTCCCAGATTTGTCCAGAGCTTTCAAATATTAGAATCATGAAACACCCGTTGACAACGTCTATCATCTATCAGACATCATATGCAGTCTTCAATGTAGGTTTTTTCACAGTACCACTTCAAATCTTCCTCTAGTGGTAGGATAATTTTCCTTTCTACCTCATCCCTAAGGATCTCATTCTTAAAGATATCATCTTCAGGTATCCCAAAAGCTGCATCCAGGCCTCCTATGCATCTTTTCATGACCTTTCTATAATTCGGGCCGCAATCAGCGAGACAAGCTAGTTGCATGGCTAATTTTGCATCCCCTTCTTCTGTGTCCTATGGCGATGGTTAGAAACCAACGGCCTCATTTAGTATCATTATTACTTACTGGAAAGTCATTTTGAACGCTCTTCATCTCTTCGAAGGTTCGACGTTCAACCAATTCGAGTAGCACAATCCCAAGTGAAAAAAGACAGGGAATAGACCCAGAAAAGCCGGACCTTGAGACAACACCGATGGGGCCACTCATATCGTTCTCGATTCCAAAGTTATGTTCGATCAGTGGATTGTTAAAATCAACCTTTCCATCAGAAAAGCGGGCGAAAGAGATGTCCTTCTTGCTCCAATAATCTGCAAGCCACTGAGTCGCGTGAAGTTGCATTACAGAGGAGGCAAGCTTGAGCCCGAGCCGACATTTGTGTTCTAGACGAAACTCTTTTCGGTTCAGGACCGTTGGGAGAGAGACCGTCTGTATGGTTTGTGAGGCAACTGGAAGTTGATCCAATGCTAGAACACGAATGCGATGTCGGCAACCTTGGCTATTAGCTAGATAGCCTAACCAGATCCCCGGTTGAGTTGGTCCTTTAATGATAGTGCAGAGATTGGATATCTCCGAAACAGTTAAACTCGCCATTTGGGTGGCGGGTGAGTCCTCGACAAATCTTACGGCTGTGTGAAGGACATCTGTGTCACGGCAATATTGCGTCGCTCCCAAGGGCTCCATCTCTATTTCTCGCCAATTGCACAGAGGTGTAAAGGTTGATTCCACATGATCCAAGGTAAAAATCGTATGGAAATAGAGTCCGCTCGCTGTAGTGCGTGCACTCCGGAATTCGAGTTTCATATTGACTGTGTGGCCAAGAATGCAGTTACAAGTCGGAGCTGTCGAGAGCTTGGCTTGGAATATCTCGTAAAGCTCTATGGCATGACCTTGTATCTTTTTATAGTGGAGTGTACTTCTTTGCGATACACGACCTCCGGGGGCTGTCGGCTTATTTTGTTCTATAAGCTGATATAGGAACGTGTTTAGCTTCCGTGCGCGCTCGAGATGTTTCTCAATTTCATCTTCGCTCAGGACAAGAGTTATTTTACTCCACTGCCTGCGAAGAGTCGATTTATCCAAAAGAGCAGGCTGATATAGGTTAGTCAAGGACAGCCAGGATCAAACTGCGCGAACTAACCTGGGTATTTCCGTGTATTCCAACTGCGGCTTGAATTTCCTCCAAAACCTCTTTGATGTCTTCTACGGTATCCAAATATGCAGCCACCGATCTATACTGGAGGTCGTCTTCCTGGAACGGGTTTTCCTTGCGCCAGCGGGCATCTTGTGGATCCCGCATCATCTCGTGGATATCGCTCGAGCCGAGGCCATAGTCCCCAGCAATTCCTTCAAGGAAACGCTGACTCGAGTTCCGAAAGCTAATTTGTTCGCGGGAGAGATCACGGAAGATTCGTCTGAGCACATGCCGATAGTGAATAAAGTCTCGCAGCCAGCCTTTCTTCCCCATGTAGAACTTGATCCCTTCCACAAGGATAGGGAATATCGCTAGGGCGAGCCCTACAATCTCAAAGCCAGTGGCCATGGTATGCCCGAGGAAGTATATCCGAGGAAATTACTGCTTTTGTTGTTCTTGTTGAAAGAACAGCATCGTTGAATGGGTGGAAATCTGACAGGCCTAACTACCCCGCTCATTCAACATCTCGAGCACTACAGCTGCGCACCCCTCTTCCCAGCAATTAATGACCTTCGAAATTCGAGAGCTACTAGAATATATGATTTCCCAGGTATCGCCCACCCTTTACAACAATCTCTTCGCCAAGATTTTCAATGAGAGATCCGCAAAATTCTTCAACTCTCGGTTTCGGAGGCAACAATTGCGCACCAAGAAAAAGAAAACCCATTGTACATTCAATCCAGAAAGAGCAGGGTATTTGTACTTCGATGCAGAAAATAGTGCTAATGTACGGAGTAGTGGAAGAACATTAATATCCTAATCCCGATTAGTCTTATTTTCTCTACTGTTGGGCTTCGAGTATTCTGGTGGTCGACGGCATATGGTATGCATCAAGTGAAGAGGGTAAGAGAGAGTAGACTTCCGCAAAGCCCAACCCGTACTGGGCTATGGGCCCTACCTTCGAAACCCGACCCAGCCCACAGCCTATTAATAGGGGCCTCATAGGCCCCTATTAAAGTCCACCCTAAGCGGCCTCTGTAATCTTAATATTTTAACAAGATATATATTTTAGGTTTATATAGGAATACTACTACTTTGTTTTTAAACGTGATATAGAGAGATAATGTCATGACACGCGCCACTATATATAACGGAGCCTGGACTATCTGAGCGTAATGCTCAGATATAGTGGTCTTTTTGGCCTAGTGTGTAATTGGCCAGTCCAGGGGCGGTTGTAACAGATAACTAATAATTGATTCTAAATGATTTAAACTAATGAAATATTACCTTTAGAATAAGGCTTAGAAACGGGGTTAAAACGAAGGGTAATTTTAAAATCCCTAAACGAGGGTTTCACTTCTGAATTATCGGTATATTTGTACTGTTTGGGGCCCATTAGGCCCCTATTAAAGCCCAGTGGGCTTTCACCCCGGGCCCAAAGCCTATCGGTGGGCCCGAGGCTAGGCCCAAAACCCAACCCATTTACGGGTTGGGTCGGGTTGGGCTCTGGGCTTTGTGCGGAAGTCTAAGAGAGAGATGCCTAGGCCCAGGTATTTTCCAGGTTTCATATTAGGTCTAGATGATCCCTACGCAGAACAGAATGTTCTATTACATTAAATATTTATTGCGAGCTTTACTACTGTGGATCAAATATTGATTTACCCACCTTCGGGGGTTGGAAGGTTGGAAAGGTTGGAAAGGTGCAGGTGAACGATGTACAGTCAGTGGACATATGTTTTTACACCCCTTGGCCCCACACCTATATGATTACATAATAGACTGCCGGTCATAAACCTCCATGATTTCAAATCTAGTATGGCGTGTATCACCGTTTGAGGTAGGCGGTATGTGTTTGTCCTGGCGGTGAACCGGGTGGGGCTCTAGGGGGTGTAGAAACTTATGTCCAGTCACTGTAGGTGTGATAACCTCATTATACCAGAAGAATAGACTCATCATGTTAATTATGGCTGTCCCTTCCATCAATTGGCCCCAGTGGTCGAACAGTTTCCTGGTCTAGCGGTTATGATTTTCCGTTAACAATTGCTCTTTAGCAAGTGTTCCGGAAAGGTTCTGGGTTCGATTCCCAGGGAAACTATTTTTTGTCTTTTCTCTATTTAAATGTTAGCAGAGGTACTTCGTTTGATTGCATTTTGTATCGAATATGGAAAGTTGGCCGATTGAAGTTTTTTCTTGTTTTTTTCTTTTGATCTCGACTGCAGATGAACTATGCACACTACGCAGATCTCTACATAGATCAACCTTTTCTCCAAATAAATAATCACATGTGTTTTCTAGTATATATTGCCCAATCTAGTTATGTATATCATAAGATATATATATCCATGGATATTGCCCACGGAGATGTCAAACTCGCACAAACGAACCTGTACTACTTATATCAGGATAAAATGAGATCATGAAAAGATGCCAATATCATTGTAGTAAAAATTTAAAACTGTCTAATTCACCTGGAATAGAAGCCATATTTACGGACTTCATTCCCACCCCTGTAGATAACCCCTCAATTGGTGAACTTGTACTCCGTAATGGAAACAGAAAGACAGTTGGACGTGACTGAATGCCGCCCGAATTGAAATGTTTGCGATACAACATGATGCACGTTGTATGCAGAGGAAAGCGTAAGCCATATCAAACTGCATCGGTAGTGCCAATCTTGCCTCTGTTGGGGACCGGGGATGCTGAATTAGGGTTAGCATTGATTCTCAAAAATTCCATGTTAGTTACTGAGAATTAACCGACGTAGGTCGCAGAGAAATACACCCAAAAAGCATAGTTGGAAAGAAGGGAATAAATTGATATATTTTTGTTTAAATCTATCCTATAACGGACCATTTACTCCAGGCGCAGCTTCTCAAACTCCTTAACCTGCTCCTCGAGACGGGCAGCCTCGCCCTCAGCATCACGCAGACGCTTCTCCTCTTGCTCACGGACCTCAGCCTTGACCTTCTCCTTCCAGCCAGGGCCGTTGATGATACCCTGGGATCTGCGGACAGTCTCACGGGCCTTATCGAGGCTAGCCTTAGCCTTCTCCTCCTGCTCCAGGGCAACTTCCTTGGAGACGCGGAGGTAGACAGCAGCCTCGGAACCGACAGCAGCGACGACGCAGCCAGAGGGAGGGTTCTTGTTCTCCGGGCCGAGGTGGGAGAGCTCGCCCAGGGTCTTACCACCCAGAGACTTGATGGTGGTCATCTCCTCGGAGACGGTCTTTTGGCTGGTAGCATCGTAGGTCTGGATGACGATGTCACCCTGGGTCTTGACGTCGTACTGGGACAGGATCGAACGGATGGCCTTGGAGGTGTTGAGGATGAGCTCGTAGGCCTCGGCGGCGGCGGGGTCGTCGAACTCGGCGAGGTACTCGGGGTACTTGGCCTTCATGATCGAGATGGTCTCATCACCCGCGCGGCGGGGCAGACGCTGCCACAAGTGCTCGGTGACGAACGGCATGATGGGGTGGATCAGGGTCAGGGCGCCCTCGAGAGCTGTGTAGAGGGTCTGCTTGGCAGACTCCTTGGTCTCAGGTGAGGTCTCCTCGGCCAGCAGGAACTTGGAGTTCTCAAGGAACACATCGCACAGCTGGGAGTACCAGTACTGGTAGGAGATCTGGGCGGAGTTGGAGAAGTCACGCTGCTCAAGAACCTCGTTCATCTCCTTGGCGGCGGTGTTGAACTTGTGCAGAATCCAGCGCTCAGAGAGAGATTCATTGCCAGTCTTCTTAACACCAGCCTGGGGCTTGAAGTCATCGCCCAGCTTGCCGAGAACGAACTTGGTGGCCTGGTAGATCTTGTTACAGAACTTACGGTAGCCATGAATGACCTGGATATCGAAAGCAATGTCACCTCCTGCAAAAGAATCATTATTAGTGGATAGAATCAAATGGGGACATAGGGGGAAACATACCGCCAGTGGTGTAAGAGACGAGGGCGAAGCGAAGAGCATCGGCACCACACTCGGGGATACCCTTGGGGAAGGCCTTCTTCTGGTATCTGGTAGCAGCGGCAATCTCCTTATCGGCGATGTTGCCCAACTGCAGCTTGTCGTGAAGAGTCTGCAGCTGAATACCCTCCATAACATCCAGAGGATCGATAACGTTGCCCAGAGACTTGGACATCTTGCGACCATCAGAATCTCTGATCAGGGAGTGGCAGTAGACCTCGCGGAAAGGAACCTGGCCAGTCATCTTGATACCCAGCATAATCATACGAGCAACCCAGAAGAAGAGAATATCCCAACCAGTCTCTAGAACGGAGGTGGGGTAGAGGTTCTCGAAGTCGTGGGTCTTGGTGGGCCAGCCCAGAGTAGAGAAGGGCCACAGGCCAGAAGAGAACCAAGTGTCGAGAACATCGGGATCACGGACAAGAGAGAACTTCTTGCCGGGGAACTTCTCCTCGGCCTTCTTGCGAGCATCTTCCTCGGTACGGCCGGTGACCCAGAGGTTACCGTCACTGTCATCGCCATCCTCGCCTTCGATCTTAACGAAGTAAGCAGGAGCCTGGTGTCCCCACCAGAGCTGACGGGACAGACACCAATCATTGAGGTTGCGCATCCAGCGGAAGTAGCTCTTCTCGGCGGACTCGGGGCGGATAACAATATCGCCATTCTCAACGGCATCAATGGCAGGCTGAACCAGGCTTTCCATCTTCATCCACCATTGGGGCTTCATAATAGGCTCAATGACATCGTTGGACTTGGCGCAACGAGGCACCTTCATGGGGTTGTGCTCCCACTTCACGTACAGACCCTTCTCCTTAAGATCCTCAATCACCTTGTAACGGGCATCGAAGCGCTTCATACCAGCGAAGGGACCAGCGTGCTTGTTGAAGGTACCGTCGTCGTTCATAACAGAGATGAACTCCAGGTTGTGGGTCTTACCGCGGTTGAAATCGTTAAAGTCGTGGGCAGGGGTGATCTTGACGGCACCAGTACCGAATTCGGGCTCGACCTCGGGATCAGCAACGATAGGGAGCAGACGGTCCAAGAATGGATGGCGAGCGCTCTTGCCGATCAGGTGCTGGTAGCGCTTGTCGTCGGGGTGGACGGCAATACCAGTATCACCGACCATGGTCTCGGGACGAGTGGTAGCAATCTCGATGCGCTCGGTGGTTCCATCAATCTCGTAGCAGAAGTGAGTCAGGACACCGAACTCGACCTTCTTATCGTAGCCAGGCACATCGAGGAGCGTGCGGCCCTCGATCTCCTTGTTCTCGACTTCAAGGTTGGACAGAGAGGTGTTCAGAGCCACACACCAGTTGACCAGGCGGTTGGCACGGTAGATAATACCCTCCTCGTGGAGGCGAACGAAGGTCTCGGTCACAGCAGCTGACAGGTTGGGGTCCATGGTGAAGGCCTCACGGCTCCAGTCGAACGAACCACCAAGTCTGCGCAGGGCGTTCTTGATGTTCTTGTGGTATTCGTCCTTCCAGTCCCAGATCAAGTTGACCATGGCCTCTCGGCCAATGTCGTGGCGGGTTTTCTTCTCCTTCTTCCACAACATCTTCTCGACGACACTCTGGGTCGAGATACCGGCGTGATCCATTCCAGGAAGCCACAGGGTAGTCTTACCCTTCATTCTTTGCCATCGGATCATGGTATCCTGGAGGGCGTTGGTAAGGGCATGGCCCATGTGAAGAGAACCGGTAACATTTGGAGGGGGAATGGGGATGACGAAGGAGCCTTCCGGCTTAACCTTGCCATCAGGTCCGAACTCGGGCTTGAAGAGATCACGCTCCTCCCACCACTCGAGACGACCAGCCTCAATGGCAATGGGATCGTAGGCATCGGCGGTCTTGTCCTTCTCGGGTTTCACCTTCTTCTCGACCTTGGGAGCTGCGGCCTTGTTGGCGGCAGCCAAGGCCTTGGCCGCCTTCTTCTCTTCGAACTTCTTGTTCTTTTCGGCCTTCTTGCGCTCCTTCTCCACTAGAAATCACCCATAGTGTCAGCGTATGTTCATGATATAACGACTCCCGAGGAAAGATCCCAATATGGATTTTGGTGGCAACATACACTCCTTCTCGGTCTTCACCTTGGGAGCTCCGACAGGTTCGCCCTGTTGACCCTGGGTATCCTTTGTGGTATTGGTGATCTGGGGAGTTGCGCTGGTCACGGGAGCCGTAGGCTCACCCGCTGTTCACTGTAAGCTTCTGCGCCGTTTGAGAATGAGTCATGAACACCCACTGGGGATTTGGGCAGAGTTTTGAGCCATCCTTGAGAATGCACGATATTGAGGAGTAAATCTCCAAGGCGCCGATCGCGCCACGAATCGCCGGATAAGTATCTTGAGAGATGGAGAGGTATAAGGAGGGGTGGTTGTGCGAAATGCGGGCAATTAAATTTCCCACGCTGAATGAACGAATGAGAGCGCGGGGCTCGGTGGGAGGTTCGGTGGAGTCGGCGGGCAGGTCAATGAGGCGCGTTTATGTGAGTCAACGCTCATCGGGTATCATTGGGTATATTATATTCTTTTCTTTTTTCGCGCGTTTCTTGTTTGCAATTCGTCTCCTTCTTTTATTTGTTCGGCCAGAAAGACACGATAACCCTCACGTGATACGCTAAAGCCAACGGGTGATCTGAGGCTACCCGTGTGGGCATCTATAAGAACAAGGAAGATTGGGATAATGTGACTAGTGTGACTTATTTTTACTAAATTGGACATTGGTTCACACTTGATATCGGGTTTCTAGTTTGATCTCGATCCTATACTATATCATTTTATACATATACATGGGTCAAGACATAGTTATATATGTGCGCGTCATATATAGATCCCTCCCTACCTACGATGTCCAATCAATCCATCTAATCCATCCAATTTTGGAGGTTGTTGATTTTGTTTTAAATCTTATCCAATGTTTCATTCATAAAAAGGAAAGCGTTAAGAAAATGCAATGGGTTGTCTTAGGAAAAGGCATCCCTTGAAACACGAAGCACCCGGTAGAAAGGCCAGAACACCAATTCAACTAACAAGGGAGAAATCAATTAGAGAAACCCACGAGCAGCGCTATACAAATAGGAAAAGATGAAACAGAATAGTGATTCCCCCATCTAAGACGTTGGTTTATCACGCTCATTGACACGCCAAACGACCTAGGCGATAAAAGGCTTGAAAGGGACCCAGCAAATTAAATGTCATGATGTCTTGTCATCAAAGTCGTCTTCATTCAGGATTTGATCGTTTGCTGCAGCCCATCATTCGAGAAAGGCTAGTAAAAAAAAAAGAGGAACAGGGAGTACGGAGACCAAGCTCATTTCATGTTTTCGATCATCCTTGTACCGTTCATATCGGCAAATTTCAAATGCAAAAGGTACGGAATTGTCGTGATGCCCCGACGCAATCTTGATGGCAACATGGGGAGAACTTGGAAACCGGGCATCGCAGTAAGAAGATCAGAGCCATGATCATCAACAGTTCATGCGAGAGGAATTCAGGGAAGTGTCACGTTGTTGTGGCTAAGGGCTGCGGCATCAGCACGAACCGGGTCAAAGTATGCGTGTGCCATGGCCTCCTGGGCAGTCAAGCGATCCTTTTGAAATAAGTCAGTATGGGGCAACGTATGATAGATATGTTGGAACAACTTACAGCGTGGTCGTAACGCAGAAGCTTGTCAAGGAAATCAATGGCCTCGTCACTGATGAAACGCTGGTTCTCTGCGTTGACAAACGAGTGCCACGGCTTCCGGGGGAAACGGGAGAGGATGTCGTCGTATTGTGGGTCCAGCTCAATGTCGTACTTGTCCAAGTACTCAAAGAGCTCCTCAGTACCAAGAACCTTGGCGATCTTGACCAACTGGTCCGTGTTGCTGCCTCCGTGGAAGAAAGGCTCCTTACGGAAGATCATGGATGCGAACATAGCACCCAGGGACCACATATCCAAAGAATAGTCGTATTCCTGGAAATCAACGAGCAGCTCGGGGCCCTTGAAATAACGAGACGCAACACGGACGTTGTATTCTGTGCCCTTGTGGTAGAACTCGGCCAGACCCCAATCGATCAGACGAAGCTATAATAAGTCAGGAACATGATTTTCCACCACAACTAATTGATAAGCCCACTAACCTTGCGCTTCTCATGATCAATCATGACATTGTGGGGCTTCACATCCCGATGCATGATACCCTTGCTGTGGCAGAAGTCCAGCGCTTTAAGAAGCTCGAAAACGTAGAAGCGAACGTCGTAATCGGAAAAGCGGGGGTACAGGGTG
The DNA here is from genome assembly GCA_019190355.1 of Penicillium palitans. Classification (NCBI taxonomy): domain Eukaryota; kingdom Fungi; phylum Ascomycota; class Eurotiomycetes; order Eurotiales; family Aspergillaceae; genus Penicillium; species Penicillium palitans. The sequence continues at coordinate 54,463 of JAHAQQ010000087.1, forward strand.
CGGAAGTCGGTGTTGTTGATAGCCTCGAAGACCAGACTAGGAGTCTTGCTCTGGTTGTCGCGAACAACGTCCAGCAAAGCCACGACATTGGGCCCACCCGCGAGATTCTGCAGAATCTTGATCTCACGCTTGATCTTCTTCTTCTTGACGGGCTTGAGGACCTTGATAACGCATTTCTGGTAGTTGACGACGTTGATGCCCTCGAAAACCTCGGAGTACTTTCCCCGACCTGAAGTAGATAGTGAGAAAGTTTATTCTTAAAATTCACCCGCAGTTCACAGCTTGCGGCAACTATCTCCGATATGCTGCACTAGGACAGGATTTCATCATCTCTCACCTATCTTGCGAACGATTTCATAATTTTCAAGAACACCCCAAGAGATGTTGACACTGTCATAATCCCAGTAGGACCGAGGCATATGCTCGTTGACATCGGCATAGACACGCGCCATCTTGAAGATGACAGGCGGTTTTCGAGTGCGCCCACAATTGAGAGATGTGCGGCGGGGTCACGAGGGGCTCGGCCGTGTGACGGAGGGAGGTGCCGGGGGTTAGGTTGACGTAGGATACAGGTAGCAACAGGCCCAGCGACTATTCAGCCCAAACACAGTGCTCACAAGAGGCCTGGAGCAATGGGATGGACGAAGTGAGATATTGTCGTGATATGATCAGTAGAATGAGATCCGTTCCGCCTACGGTCACGGGATCAGAGAGGGTTGTGGGGACCCCACCGAATGAAGTTAGCGCAGTAACGGATATACTGTTAATCCGACAGATTTTCTGATTGCCTTTTTGGGACAGTTCAATGTGACCCAAGAGCGTTGAGAAGTTAAGCAATAACTCCCACGGGCAGGGCTGGCCTTCTTTTAAATCCACCATGTTTTACGACCTGAATGTACCTTACAGCCCCGATGACCCGGAGGTGCCCCACACTTTGAATTTCCTTGCTGAACGTAAGTCATTCATTCCGCTCTGCGGCACAAGATCCGTAGGTTAGAGCACATGAGGGACTGACCTGACTTTGTAGTTGGTTACACTACTGTTGCCCTGTCTCAAACAATCAACGGGAAGCTCCCCCCGACCCTCGCCCCTCCTCCTCTGCCAACGAACGCGCCGAAATCCCTCCAACTGCTGACCCGGTTGAACTTGACTCTCGCCGACCCCGCGCAGAATCAGCGCCTAACCGCCCTGAGTCAAGCGTACGACATTGTTGCTCTCCGTCCCACAAATGAAAAATCGCTTCTAAATGCTTGCACCAACCTGGAATGCGACGTGATCTCCGTGGATCTCTCGGTGCGACTTCCATACCACTTCAAATTCAAAATGCTGTCCGCGGCAATCTCACGTGGAGTCCGTATCGAGATCTGCTATGGGCCAGGGATCACGGGGAGTGGGCTTGATGCTCGAAGAAACCTCATTGGGAATGCAACATCCTTGATCCGCGCGACACGAGGTCGAGGCATTATTGTGTCCAGTGAAGCAAGACGAGCTTTGAGTCTGCGAGCCCCGTGGGACGTGATCAATCTTGCCTGTGTTTGGGGTCTATCACAAGAGCGTGGAAAGGAAGCTGTCTGCGAAGAGTCGCGGAAGGTGACCGCATTGGCCAAGTTGAAGCGAACCAGTTGGCGAGGTATCGTGGATATCGTCCACGGTGGAGAGAAAGCCAAACCCGAAGAACCCGCGTCAAAGCAAAAGGGTGCCCCGAAAGCTAGCGCCCCAAAAGCCAAAGAAACTGCGCAGCCAGAAATTGTAGCGGACAATCTTAAGAGGAAGGCTTCTATCAGTTCTGAGCCTGTCGCCGAGGACGCCGACAAGCCTTTGTCCAAGCGAGAAATCAAACGGCGAGCCAAGAAAGCACGATTTGACGCAAAAGGAGAGAATGCCACTTGATTTAAACCTCCTACGGCATGTTTAAATCTTCGTTACCGAGGGAGTCTGCTCCTCTGTCACAGGTAGAAGCCAGGGATATTGATATTCTGTGGCTTTCTATTAGCGAGTATCATAAGCTGTGAGCCAAACTGGTCGAAACACTCCCCTGGTGTTTCCAATTGGGACTCTTTTGAGCAACCGCTATGACTCCAATCGCCACCCAATACACCGTGATGATGTACGCGCCGCTGAAGAGCAGAACAATATGTTACCCTTCACTTTTGAAACGTGAAACCTAGCCATTATCATAATGGTGCTGTTACTTCGGTAGCTCCGGGACTTGTGTACATTACATTTTCCAAGCATAGCATAGTTGAAATGTGCATCTATGGATGGATTTCAGTATCCCCTACTAGATCATCAATACACTTACTTTAAGTTGTTTGCTAGTTGATTCTGTAGAAAACCCTTGGTTCTAACCACCACTGACGAGTATGACACGGTGTCTGGGCTGATAGAATAATTCCCATTCACAATTAAGCCGTGGTAGCCTAGAGGACTTGCACTTGGAGACCTAATCTTACCATTGGACTGCGCTTTCTATAGATATTTCGTAGGCGGAAATTTGTATATATAGACCGGGATTAAGTTTGTTCTTGAGTATCCTGATACCTATCGACTGTATGATTTGGTGGTTTTAGTGTTTACGAATGGATGAGAATGGATACGTAACGACACGTCGTTACTAAGGTATCAACAAAATAACTAGCCCGCAGAGGGTACACCGTACTGCAGAAAGCAGTCAAAATTCTTTAGGTTGTTGGCCTTAAGACACTCTCAGTTGGTAGAATTTAGTGCTGGTAAGAGTGCATGATGCCAGTGAGTTTTAGCACATGCAGGTCTTGTATTTCGCGGGTTACGGGCCCTTTCACCTGGAAATTGACGTTGAATGCGCAATTTCACATCTCATTCCTTCAGCTTAGTCCACGTTGATGTTCCGCGAGTAGAAATACAGCATATGAAGACAATGTTCAAGCCAATTCCAGACTTTCAACGGACTTGAAAACCGGTTGCATGGGGTTTGATGCTTGTGGATGCAACAGAGAAGCCAAGAAAATTTGCTTGTTGATGGGTTAATCGCGATCGATAAATTACATGATTCAGGAAGCAATCTCAGAGTCCTATGGCGAAGTGGGTAGATTTTGTGCTTCGATTGTCACATCCTCCCCAAAGGGTTTGTCTTTGTTTGAGCAATCCCTAGAAGAACCTTAGGAACCACTACTAAGGGAGCCACAAGGTGATTTCGATATCCAACTGTTGACCATAGAAAAGATGGAAGTAGGACTTAGACCTTCAAAAGAGACGGTAAAAAAGGGGGAGGGGGATATACCGAAAGATAGACGTTCAGGCACACTGGCTGAGTAAGATATCTTGTTTTCGGTTAGTTTGCGAAGGAGAAGGCCAAGGTATGACGCATTGCAATCGGAGCCACAAGACCTCTGGAACGGATGCCGGTTATTCAACAGCGTTTCAATCCGTGCTCCAACCTTCACTTGGAGTAATTCCATGTATAGTTGCCTTGCTTGATCGATTTTGTCTGCAACCACGTAGTTAGTCCTTTGGTACGTAGATCTGAGAATTGATTAAGCGTTCTATTTTGCCAACACACCCTTGATGCTTTTTGGAATCGGTAGATTATCTGCGTGGAAGGGACCTGTTCCTTGCTGCATAGCAATCGTTTCTGCCTGTCGAAGAATATCGTTGCAGTTAAAGACCCAGGCGATCATTATCCACTTTTTTGTATTTTCTGAGAACGAGGACGAAACAAGCGACTTAAGGTCTTGTACCCAGATATCAGCAAATATCTCGATGGCTTCGTGGCATTGAAAAAAGTCGACGGCCACAGCGATATCAGTCAATTGCGGTAGAGACAACTTCCGAGGGACCAGTCGTGAACGTCCATGAATGATGTTCAAAATGATCAGAAGGATAGCTGGTTTGCAGTCGTTGACGGGAATCTCAGCAAACCCCTTTGTCGAAAGAGCATCCCCTTCAGCCCAACAACTTTTCAGCATTCGCTTGAAATAATCTGACGCAAGTGTGAGGTGCTTCGATGAGACTTGAAAGCGAGCGTAGTTTCCTGGCACATTGCCTTTGCCGATGTCAATCAAGGCAGCTTCTGGGGTGAAGAGAATGATATCTCCATCGGGATCAACTTGGTGGGGCGGACACATGTCAGTCGCCATCAATTCAGCCGATGTGGGTTCACGGTCCTGGTCCTGGTCCTGGTCCAGAGCCGTAGATATGGAAAGTGTTGACATTTTGAAATGGGGGAGAACGAAGAGAATGAAAAGCAAGAGTAATGAAATTAGCATTTTATGTGGTCTCGGGAATTATGGACCGGTGGGTCAATTTGCACACGGCAGAGTCAATCTTTTCTCAATTGACCGTTTCCCCACCTCTTCCTGTGATTCTGGATTATAACTTATAATCTGATCAATATCGTTGACTTCTGTTATTAGAGACCTGATGTTTGCATATCGGATCCGCAAGCTTTTAACTGTGAGAATAGGGCGACGATTATTCCCCCTTTCGAGGAAAGGATATCAGAAATGAGAGATATCTAATTCGAAAACAAGAACACAAGTCTAGGTCTAAAAGAAAGTTAAGAAAGAATGAATATCATACATAGCCAGCCACTGTTAACTTGAACTTCTACACATATTACTGGCTCTATCTGGGAAGAACATAATGTGAAAACAACACTTAATCCTACATATTATATACAAAGAAGATAGAGAGGTGAATTAAAAATATGAAAATATGATATAGACCGCTCCTAGTCGCTGCACTTCAACCTCCCTCATATATATACCCAACAAGGACTTGATAATCGCGGTAGGTGCTCTAGGGTTACAAACGGCAGAAGCACGGTATGTGACACACTCGGCATTTAGCTCCTTGTTTGATTCCACTGTTGTCGACACCTCCTTCTTTTCGTCTCATGTTTCTCTCATATCCCAAGGACAAATCATCGCCTTTGTCTTCATTTCCCCCCACCTCCGCCTCCAGAATGAAAGACCCCAGAGCGTCCAGATAATCCGGGTGACTAAGGTGTCAAACCAGATAATGGTCACAAACGACCCTCTTATTATACATTTCGAAGATTTGGTCCTCCACTCACCATCTATACGCCGTTCAAAATCAAAACAGAAGTCACCATCACATGTGGCTCCAAGTTTGCCCATCTCAAAACTATCCGTGGCCTCATTCCAATGACATATCAAATCAGACAGACTGAGTGGGGCCCCTATATCTATGGCTTGACCCCGGGAGTGGTAACACCAATGTCGCCATAGCCGTCAAAGCAAACCGGACACGATCAACTATCACCCTGAATAAGTACAAGTGGGACCACGCCAATGGACAGCCCCGAAGTTTCCAGCACATCGAGATCCGGGAAAGCAACACAGGTGATGAAGTCGGAGTCTCTGGAGCTTCGCTAACTATACCCTTTGGCCTCCTGTTCCTATGATTTCCAGAATCTTCTAAAACTGATTGAACCAAAGGAGTGGCCTGGAAGCAATTGACTTGCCGACAAGCCATCTGGTCGACGTAGATGGAGACATAAAACTCTTCATACACCAGGTGCTGTCTTGATCAGCATCACCATAGGCTGCGCTGGAGAATCTTCTGGTCGTTTCCGAGTCTGCTCCTGGCGTTTCAAGCGAGTGGAAACCAAACTTTGACTATGGGCCATGTGGAAACGGGGATATTCCCCGCGGAGCTGATTCAAGACAGCAATCACTAAATCTCCCTGTTTCGGCATTTAGCTCTGGGGTTCTGTTTTGAATGAATTGTCCTGGGTAGCACTTCAAAGCCGTGATTTGTTTTGTTAGGGAAAGGAGTGTAGCCGGAGGCTTTGTGACTTCCTTGTTACGAATTATCAACGAGTTGCTCATTGTGTTGTATTTACACAATAGCATTTGGATCCTATCATGAATTGCCGATGAATATTGCCCCGACTACAAGTTTGTACCAAAGAGCCGCCTTAAATATATACCCTCTTTTATGTTGGTCATCTAAGTCGCGATACAAACTCTCCGGAGAGACGGTATTTACTAAAAACATTGAGGAAATGATTACCCTTTACGCGTCAAGTGGCTCGGAGGATAGACCTTCATCCGTGCTAGAGGGCTTTTCCTAGTCCTATCGGGGTAAATGGCAAGTTAACTAGCAGTTCTTGGCCGTGCCATCCTTGCTGTATCCGACTCCGTTATGACGCTAAAATTCTATAAGCTTGCGCATACCCGTCTTCCCAGTTTGGGCACGACTGCATTAAAGATGCGACTTAATGCGACATCTACATCTTTAGACGATTCAACTCCAGATCAAATTGGTTGGTGACCCGCACCACTAGTATCACGTATGATATTGACATTTTAATTTAACACCGAAGTTAAATGTCCGAGATAAGAAAAGAGGGGAAAAGCGCCGCATCGTAGACAACACATAGTCCAGCTAAACCATCAAATTCCTTGTTGGGTTATGACCTCCGTTCTCATTTCGTCGGATCTCCGAGAAATGTTGCCATCGGCCATTTTGCTGGCACCCGTGGACATCATGCAAGATGAATAATTCCTGCATACTCTGACTCTTCCCCTCAATTTTCTTCCTATCACATGTTGGTCCAAGCCAAAGACAAAGAAAAAAAACGCCAAAAAAAAAAAGGAAATAGAAAATAGAAAGCCATGTCGTACATTCGTATCATCTCAGTTCTCTCCTAGACCCCCGCTAGGGTCTTCAACTCCCAATATACATGCATGAGTGCGTCATTCTTCCAAATAGGCGTCATAGGCGGAATAACCCCGTCAATCTCGGGCGTACTCGGAATTCGAATGCATGATTGGGCTCGTCCACAAACAAATGCATCCTGGAGACACGAACCAGGTCATCATTTCCTGCACGTATCCCTTTCGGACCCGTCAAATAGCCGCATCCATGCAGCCGTAGAGTCATATCAGGGTGGACTCGGTTGTGTACTCAGGACTTGGGCAATGCGAATTGATCTGGGTGGTCGAGGTCTCCGATCCAACCGCCCATGTGGCCTATGGTTTGATCGAATTGTTCGTTGGCACTGTTTGAGTTATCATGTTTGTGTTAGCCGAATCTTCTCAAATTAGGATAGGCAGGCTGGCAAATATTTGGCTTACCTTAATGCCTGTTCTGTATAAGGATAGTTAGAGCTTGTTGCAGGAGTCGAGGAGCTTGTAACGGGAGTGGTTGAACTGCCCGTGGTGGTGGATGTTTGTTGGGGCGAAGATGAACTGGAAGAATCCATTTTTGCGTGTGATATTGATATATTTTGGACAGGACAGGTTTACTCCCACTTGGAGTGGGACAATATTAAGCACAAGTAGGCTGTTTCGAATATCAGAAGAAGGATAGAATGCGCCGCTCTCATGGAGGAGGGAGCCATCGTTGCTTTATATCCAAGTATTTCCTATAGAATTAACCAACGCAACACCAAGAATTCAATGCCACCGAGTTGATGTCTTCAAACCCCGGTGTGGGAACTTCATCGAATTCTATACTGCAATCACTAGATTAGGTATCAGTCCCGGAGAAACGGATCCGATAGACCAATAGCTATTGCCGCTGTCAATTTGTGCGTGTCATTGGGGAGGGATCGAGTATGGGAATCATTGGCCAGCGTTTAGTATGTGCAGCTAACATCGGCCCAGTGTATCTTTTTGGAGTCCTTAGAGCCTCATTTGGGAGAAAACACGGCCAAATTATGGAAATAATTGCAGTTGCCTTGCGGCTAGCGTGCGAACCAGATATTTCCGAAAGATCCTGCCTTTTTATATTGTTGTCTCAGATCCTTTAGATCTTAGATACCCGTGCTAACCGGTCAAGTACCCCAGGGCTGCAGAGTACATGCTTGTACATCCAACATAAATGCATTTATGCTTCCCAGACCGACATTGCTAGATTAAAAAGCGAATCAAACCCAATCCCATGGCGAAATGTATGTATATAAACGGTGAAAGCAACATCCACATGCTAATTCTAATTCCCCGCACTTAGTTACTAAATAGTACATCGAATTGTCCCATATGTATTTATATCGAGGTCTCAACGGAAAAATGGTTGTACACTCCCAAAGGTCCTCAACACGGACTGCAATGCAAGGATATTGGATTCAACTTTGAAGCAGTTCTCGTTTCTGTGGACCACTTTTGGTTTAGTTGCAAGAAACTGGCATACTCTCATCACGTTTGGACGCAAAGCTAAGCGGCAACATACCCTGCAGAGCTTGAAATTTGGTTGATATGAGCACCGAAAGAACCAAAAACTAATAGAAGCAGTAATTTATGTTATTCTCCAAGTAATGTTCTCTATAAAAATGAATATATCGAACAAAATTCCTATACTTCGCCGGTCCCGGCCGCTTAGCTTATCACCGGAGGACGCCGACATCTCCGCATTAGCTTCATCAACCACATCCAATCCAATTTCTCGTCTTTTTTTTCCCTCTCTTATACAATTATAAACCTACACGCTAGAACGTGGCGGCCTCCAAGCGATTGACCAACACATCCAAATACACGCACACCTCACACCAAAGAGCCCACCATGGCGCCGATCCTCTCAACCAACCCGACAGTCACGCTCACCCCAGAACCTCTCACACCGGCAAATTTCGCACAATTCGGTACAGCAGTGGTCTCCCCATTACCAAGAGAACTAAATATCGCCCCTCAACCATCATCCCTACCGCCACACAACCCAACCCCAGTCCTAGCGAATCAAAACTCCGCTCTCAAGTACAGTCCCATCTCCCCGCTTCTCGACCGCTACACCAATGCCTGTCCAAGCGGACAGGCCTCCGAGGCACGGATGACAATGTTCTGTTGTTTTCCGCGCGCTTTGCGCGCTGTCAGCACCGGCCCACAGCTGCCTGATAGGGAGGTCTTTGATGTGCGCATCCTTGAGCGCCATCCGTTTACGAATCAGACTTTCATTCCGGTCGATTTATCGGCCCATTCCAAGGTCGGGGATGATGAGGAAGAGCCGCTGTTTTTGGTGGTGGTTGCGCCTACTTTGAAGGGACAGACTGCTACCGCGAAGAACGAGGCCGGGGAGACGATTACGATCCGTGACCCGCCGGATCTGAATAATATTAAGGCGTTTGTGGCGCGTGGTGGTCAGGCTGTTACTTATGGTGTTGGCACGTGGCATGCGCCTATGGTGGTTTTGGGTCGTAGGAGGGTTGATTTTGTCGTTGTGCAGTTTGTTAATGGGGTTGGGGATGAGGATTGTCAGGAGGCTGCGTTTGGGGAGGGTGTTGTTGTTGACCTTGGTCGGAAGGGTCAACTTGGGAGGGTGGAGAATGGTCCGAGGTTGTGGTCCCCTAAGCTCTAATCTGTAGATGAATGTCTACGACACACTTGCAAGTGTTGGGTTCTTAAAAGTGAAGCCGAAGACTCGACAGTTGGCATTGAAAGTAGAGGCGAGGAGGCATTTGCCAACCTGGCTATGTGATTTGGTGGTATCATTAACAGGAGAAGCTGAAATATTGTACAGAATATTTTACATAGTACCTTTCAAGTACATATTGACCATGACATTTCACCGCCAAGGAGGCCGAGGTTAGGGTTGACCTTCATCAGCAACTCGACGTGGTGGAGTTTTATCATTCATTTCCTGGCGGACCCGCATAGCCAGATCGAGGGTCTCTTTGGGCAAACCGGCCAGTTGGGCAACCTTCAGAGCATGAGACTCGCGGTTGACACCTTTCCGCAGCCGGTGGACAAAAGAGAAGGCACCCGAAGGCATATCTTTCACATCCGTGCAGTATCTCGCCAATTTATCAAAGTCCTCTGTCATATCCGCGAGGGCATGGAAATGAGTGGCAAAAAGCACTCGAGACTGGTTGTGATTGTGTAAATGATGCAGACACGCAAAACTAACAGCTGTACCATCTTCGGGGGTTGTGCCTCGGCCCACTTCATCCATAATCACAAATGATTTAGGCGTGGCTTGTTTGAGAATAGTAGCTGTTTCCAACATCTCCACCATGAACGTTGACTGGTCGCGGAAGAGGTCATCCGCTGCACCGATTCGGCTGAAGATCTGATCGACGATACCGATCTCGGCATAGGCTGCGGGTACGAAAGATCCGACTTGCGCGAGGATTGTGATTAGAGCATTTTGTCGCAAAAAGGTACTTTTACCGGCCATGTTGGGACCAGTAATGAGCCAGATCCGCTCGGAATCACCCAGGAAGCAATCGTTGCTCACGAACGACCGTCCTTGTTCCTCTAAACCCAGTTTGACTGTGGGATGTCTTCCGCCGACAATCTTATGACAGGTACCGTCGTTGAGGATCGGCCGTACCATTTGCTGTTCCTGTGCGAGAGTTGCAAATGAACACGCCACGTCCAACTCATCCATGACTGCTGCGTTTCGGCGAATTTTGACAAGGTTCAGGATCACCTCACGGCGCAGACGTTCAAATATCGTTTGCTCCTCTTGGCGCATCCGAATCTTCAAGTGGTCCATTTTGACTCCTAGCTCTGTCCAGGCTGGTAGATAGAATGACCGGGTAGATTTGGTCGATGAGACATTTCGAGTGACTCCCAAGTCTTCGAGAGACTTTTGGGATATCTTTGCCCCTTTAACGTGGCAGATGTGGCCTAACCCTGGAGTCCATTTAAGGCTCAGGGCCGACGAATCAACCGAATCACGGAGACGTTGAGTCAATGAAGTCTTTTCATCGCCCAACCGTTCTAGCTCCGTGTGGAGTGCATTCAAGGTCTTACTTGCGTCACGCCTCATAATCCAGGTATCGAGGGGACCGGAGTCCGTATCAGCCACAACCGTTCGGTCGCCCTTCTTTGCCCTGACCTTTTTTGGCAGTGCTTCGAGCTCGCTAGATGTGGCTTCATCCATAGCAACCTTTTGTGCCAGATTGGCTGCCTCTGCAGCGGTACTATCCTCGATGCGCTGCTTTTGTAGCAAGCCTTCTTCGTCAATGGCTGCAAGAATTTGGTCCGCTAGCGCGATAGGACCATCAAGGAAAAGCCGTGAGATCATGACAGTAAGACTGTGATTGAAATCTGTAGTGCTGGAGACCGAAAGTCTATTGTGATCTAGAAGAACTTGTCTGACTTCCTTGGAGGCCTCAATGGCACGGGAAAGACAAATCAAGTCATCCGGGTCTCCTTTCCCAAAAGCGAATTTCTGAACCAGACGTTGAGAATCATGGCTGCGCTTCAAAAGTTGGATGACGCTGTCACGGAGCTCCACATGTTCTATGAAGACCGAGACAAGGTCCAGACGCTCATTGATGACTTGTAGGGATGTAGACGGGGAGGCTGCAGGTAACACATTAGTAAAAGCCACACAAAAACCGTTTGAATTTTAGTTGGACATACTCAGTCGGTCTCGCAAAAGCCGTGCGCCACTTTTTGTAGAAGTTCTTCGTACAGCGTGTAGAAGGCTACCTTTCCCAAACCCGTCTCTCGCTGTTTCTAGAATCTCAAGACCACTCAGACTATTACGATCAATGCTCATTGATTCATTTAAATGTCTTCGAATTGGAGGCTGAAGCTTGACATTCGACCCTTGCAGCTGCACGCGAGTGTACTCGAGCAGACTGTAACCAGCTGCTACTTCCTCCGATGTGAATGAGGCGCGAGCATCTTCGGGGACCGGAGACTCTAACATTCCCCCCCATTCAGATACCGGTTTGAATGCTTCAGGGTATTGGAAGAAGGTGACAAGGCGATGATCATGTCCAACTAGCATTTGTAATTCATGCCCAATAAGATCTTGCACATTCTGATCTACCAGAATCTCACGAGCTCCAATCCGCGCAATTGCAGATGGAAGCATTTGAGTCGTCGTGAGCTGAGTGAAGAAATCACCGGTTGAGAGGTCAAGCCATGACAATCCTACTTGCTGGGGCACAGAGGACAGTACATGCTGATGCGATGATTGCAGATCGACATCAGCGTGTTGCTTCAGTTGTGATCGCAAAGACGGGACATCCAAGTATATGGCCAACAGGAAATTATGCTCAGAAGGATCTATGAATTTCTCGTCAATCAGCGTGCCAGGTGTGATGATCCTAGCAACCCTCCGATCAAACAGGAGGCCTCCTGTGCGTGCTTTGTCTTCTGGATTGATGGCAAATTCTTCACTGATAGCCACATACTTGTTGAGATCTCCAACAAGGGTTTTGAGAAAACGATCGAGCTGGAAGAAGGGGAAGCCAGCCATTGGAACCGGTCCACCATTGGTCTTTTTTGTCGCGAGCTTGAGATTGAGCAGTGGTGCCAACTCCTCTGCTTGTTCAAAATAGAGCTACAGGATAATATCTTAGCATGGAGTTTTCTAACCATGTGGTGCCTATTATCGTACCTCATAGAAGCCCCCGACCCGGGTCAAGATAACACAGTTCTTGAACGTCTGCATATTGTTTCGGTGCCCCTGCACCACAGTTGGGTAACGGGGAGCCTCATCCACCCGATCATCGTATGCTTCGAGTTTCAAAGCTCCTTGAGGAAGGTCTTTCAACTTTACTGTCGCTTTAGTTTTTGCGCCTCGTACGCAAACTCTCGGTGCGGCGGGGGACGCGCGTGGGTGTATGGAGGTTCGAGGCGCGTGGTGACATATGGTCCGGTGTATTTGACAACGATAGTGTATTTGAGAACGATAAGATGGACGTGTCAAACTCGTCAGAGACCTTATATAAACTGGCATTAAATGAGGAATCGACAGAGCAGGGCGCATTGTTGCGACGCGATCCAAACCATTTGGGGCGGCAGAACCATCCAAGCTTCCTTCCTTCCGCCTTCGCCACCGAAATCTTCCCGAGCTGCACTCTCCTTGGCTTCAATCTATCTACAACCTTGGCTGATATTTCTCCCTTACAAGTGACATTACTTGCGGCAGGAGGATGAGTCAGGTTTGTGTGACCATTTGAAATTGATCAATCGCCGACATCTCGTGTCTCGGCGCGGCCTGAATCTTGACCCTCCGCAGGCAGATTCTTGTCGCAACTCACTCTTTCTTTCATCGTTTTTTCTTCCCTGATTCAGCCATACAACCACCAAGATGGCGGACCCAAATATTGCGCAGTACAAGTACGCGGCGATGTCCAACCTGGTTCTCCAGGCGGACCGTCGTTTTATCAGTCGCACCCATGACGAACCCACTGGAGACCCGGAGTCTCTCGCGGGACGCATTGGGATCCGGGAGATGGGTGGACGAGTCGCGCGTGACAACGCGCCCAAATCTAAGAAGGCAGCTCCGACAGGTCTCGAGCGGGGCGCAATCGGTGAAGGTGAAGATGTCCTCTTACGCGAACAGAAAAAGCGCCACCGCGGCCAACCAGCACAACTACGGGGCCAGGGCATCCTTTCAGCAGCTGATGCCTTCGTTGAAGGCTTGAAATATCGTCCTCGCACACCCGCCACACGAGCCACGTATGACCTTATTCTCACAATCACCGGAAGCCAGCTGGGCGATGTTCCCCACGAAGTTATCCGAAGTGCCGCCGATGCTGTATTGGAATTACTGAAGGACGAAGATATGAAGGATTTCGATAAAAAGAAGGAGATTGATGACCTTTTGGGAACCACAATGAACCCCAAGGAATTCAACGAGCTCGTCAACCTAGGCAAGAAAATTACAGACTACGATGCCCAGGACGAAGAGGAAGAGATGGAAGGCGGCCTCGATGAAGAAGGTGGCGAACTCGATGAACGCCAAGGTGTTGCTGTCGTCTTCGACGAAGAAGATGAAGATGACGAGCGCATGGGAACCGTCGACGAAGTTCGAGACGAGGACGAGCTCAGCGACGAAGAAGAAGAGGATGAACAAGAAAAACTCGCACTTGACGATGCTGCAGCAGCTCAAGATGAAGACGGAGATGAAATGGTCATCGATGGTGGTCTTGGTCAAAGTGATAAAGCCGCAGAAAAGCCCGGATTGAAGGTCTCCGCTCGCGAAATCGATGCTTACTGGCTGCAACGTCAAATCGGTGCCATCTACAAAGATGCTCATATCCAGCACGAGAAAACAGATGAGGCACTTGAAATTCTCGGCGGAAAGGACGAGGATGGAGCATTAAAGCCCCTGCGTGATGTTGAGAACGACCTCATGGAGCTCTTCGACTACGACCACCCCGATCTTGTTGCTAAACTAGTCACCAACCGCGACAAGGCCGTCTGGGTTACTCGCTGGAGAAGAGTCGCAGAGGATCCCGATGCGCGCAATCTCGTGGAGATTGAGATGGTTGAAGCCGGCCAACGTGCCATTCTCGACGAAATCCGTGGCAAAGAAGCCGGCGACGAACTCGGAGCACCACCCGATAAGAAGATGAAGTTTGACTTGATGGATGTCGATGTTCCTTCAGGTCCAACTGCCGACCAAAAACCCACTGAAGCTGGCGAGGGTGGCATTCTTCAGCCTAAGAGAACGATCAATTTGGAAAATTTGGTCTTCCATCAAGGCAACCATCTTATGACCAATCCTAATGTTAAGCTTCCCCAGGGCTCGACCAAGCGAGCATTTAAGGGATACGAAGAAATCCATGTGCCACCGCCCAAGGCCAAGAAGGAGGCCGGAGAGAAGAATATCCCGACCACCGAGCTGCCTGAATGGGCCCGCGTTGGATTTGGAACGTCAAAGGAACTCAACCGTGTGCAGACAAAGTGTTACCCTTCAGCGTTTCATGATGATGGAAACATGCTTGTCTGTGCTCCCACGGGATCCGGAAAGACCAACGTTGCTATGCTTACGATCCTTCGAGAAATCGGGAAGAATCGCAACCCTGAAACGGGAGAGATTATGCTGGACGACTTCAAAATTATATACATCTCCCCCTTGAAGGCTCTGGTTCAAGAACAAGTTGGCAACCTTGGCAAGCGCCTGGAGCCTTATGGTATCCGGGTGTCTGAGCTGACCGGTGATCGCCAGCTCACTAAGCAGCAAATTGCCGATACCCAGATCATCGTCACCACCCCTGAGAAGTACGACGTTATCACCAGAAAGGCAACCGAGACCAGCTACACCAACCTTGTTCGTCTTGTTGTCATCGACGAGATTCACCTCCTCCACGATGAACGTGGCCCCGTCCTTGAGAGCATCGTCAGCCGAACAATTCGCAAAACCGAGCAGACTGGAGAGCCCGTGCGAATCGTGGGTCTCAGTGCTACGCTTCCCAACTACCGTGATGTGGGAAGCTTCCTGCGCGCGGATCCTGTCAAAGGCATGTTCCATTTCGATGGCAGCTACCGTCCTTGTCCCCTCAAGCAAGAATTCATCGGTGTCACCGAAAAGAAGGCTATCAAGCAATTGAAGACGATGAATGACATTTGTTATACCAAGGTCATGGAGCAGGTTGGGCAAAACCGAAACCAAATGCTCATCTTCGTCCACTCTCGAAAGGAGACCGCCAAGACCGCCAAGTACATTAGAGACAAGGCCCTTGAGAATGAAACCATTGGTCAGATTCTGCGCAGTGACGCTGCTAGTCGTGCCATTCTCTCCGAAGAAGCAGACTCTGTGGATGATGCCAACCTGAAGGATCTCATGCCATACGGTCTCGGTATTCACCATGCTGGTCTGAGTCTTGCCGATCGTGATTCCGTCCAGGCACTTTTCGCCGATGGAAGCATCCAGGTCCTTGTTTGTACAGCGACACTGGCCTGGGGTGTCAACCTTCCCGCCCACACCGTCATCATCAAGGGAACCCAGGTCTACTCCCCCGAGAAGGGTGCCTGGGTGGAGTTGAGCCCGCAAGACGTTCTGCAAATGTTGGGACGAGCTGGTCGACCCCAATATGATACCTTCGGTGAGGGTATCATTATCACATCGCAAGCTGAGATTCAGTACTATCTCTCGCTCTTGAATCAACAGCTTCCAATTGAGTCGCAGCTGATGAGCAAATTGGCGGACAATCTGAATGCTGAGATTGTACTTGGCAATGTTCGTACCCGCGATGAAGGTGTGGATTGGCTAGGCTACACTTACCTTTACGTTCGGATGCTCCGATCACCTGGTCTGTACAGTGTTGGCGCTGATTATCAGAACGATGATGCTCTAGAGCAAAAGCGAGTGGATCTCGTTCACTCCGCTGCTGCAGTTCTGGAGAAGGCCGGTCTCGTCAAGTATGAAAAGAAGACTGGACGTCTGCAGTCGACTGAGCTTGGACGTATCTCTTCGCACTACTACATTGGTCACAACTCAATGCTTACCTACTCTCAACATCTCCAACCCTCTATTACGACCATTGAATTGTTCCGAATCTTTGCCCTGAGTGATGAATTCAAATACATTCCTGTTCGCCAGGATGAGAAGCTTGAGCTTGGAAAACTGCTAGGCCGGGTTCCCGTCCCTGTTAAGGAGACCATTGATGAGCCCCATGCAAAGATCAATGTTCTGTTGCAGGCTTACATCTCCAGACTTAAGCTCGAGGGACTTGCGTTGATGGCAGACATGGTTTATGTCACTCAATCTGCTGGACGTATCATCCGCGCGATTTTCGAGATTTGCCTGAAGAAGGGTTGGGCCTCAGTGGCCAAGACTGCGCTCGACCTTTGCAAAATGGCCGAGAAGCGTATGTGGCCCACAATGTCCCCCCTTCGTCAATTCCCCCACTGCCCAAGAGATGTCTTGCAGAAGGCGGAACGCATTGACGTGCCTTGGGGTAGCTATTTCGATTTGGATCCTCCCCGCATGGGTGAGCTTCTGAGCATGCCCAAGGCTGGCCGTGTTGTGTGCGACTTGGTGTCCAAATTCCCTCGGCTCGATGTCCAAGCTCAAGTCCAGCCCATCACGCGATCCATGCTGCGTGTGGAGTTGACCATTTCCCCCAACTTTGTCTGGGATGATGAAATCCACGGCAATGCTCAAGATTTCTGGATTTTGGTTGAGGACTGTGACGGAGAAGAGATCTTGTTCCACGATCGCTTCTTGCTTCGCGCTGAATTTGCCAAGTCCGAGATGAATGAGCATCTTGTTGAATTCACCGTTCCTGTCAATGAGCCGATGCCCCCCAACTACTTCATCTCGCTTGTGTCTGACCGATGGATGCATTCCGAGACGAAGATTGCAGTCTCCTTCCAGAAGCTCGTTCTCCCCGAGCGCTTCCCTCCTCACACACCATTGCTCGACATGCAGCGGGCACCTGTTAAGGCACTGAAGCGTGAGGATTACCAAGCGTTGTACCCCAACTGGCAGCACTTCAACAAGATCCAGTCCCAGGTCTTCAAGTCAGTATTCGATACCGATGACAACATCTTCCTCGGTGCTCCTACGGGAAGTGGAAAGACCGTTTGTGCTGAGTTGGCTTTGCTTCGTCACTGGTCAAAGCAGGATAGCGGCCGTGCAGTCTACATTGCGCCCTTCCAGGAGCTGGTCGACCACCGACTAGCTGACTGGCAGAAGCGCCTTGGTGGACTGGATGGAGGCAAAACTATTGTCAAGCTTACAGGTGAAACCACGGCAGATTTGAAGCTTCTCGAACAGGCTGATCTCGTACTTGCCACTCCCACTCAGTGGGACGTGTTGTCTCGCCAGTGGCAGCGACGTAAGAACGTTCAGACAGTCCAGCTGTTCATCCCCGACGAGCTTCACTTACTCGGCGGCTACGCTGGATACGTGTACGAAGTTATTGTGTCTCGCATGCACTACATCGCTCTCCAGACTGAAAATGAAATGCGCATTGTTGGTCTTAGCGTGCCTCTTTCTAATGCTCGCGACATCGGAGAGTGGATCGGTGCCAACAAGCATACGATCTACAACTTCAGCCCCCACGCCCGTCCTGTGCCTCTGGAGCTTCACCTTCAATCATTCACCATCCCTCACTTCCCCTCTGCCATGCTAGCGATGGCTCGCCCAGCCTACCAGTCGATTTTGCAGCTCTCCCCCGACAAGCCTGCTCTTGTCTTTGTTCCAAGCCGCAAGCAGGTCCGTGCGACCGCAGCGGATCTCCTCTCGGCGTGTGCTATCGATAACGATGAGGATCGTTTCTTGAATGCCGATGTCAGTGAGCTCGCTCCTTTGCTTGAGCGTGTCCACGAGCAGACACTTGCCACATCACTTTCTCACGGTATTGGCTACTACCACGAAGCTCTTAATGCCACCGATAAGCGCATTGTCTTGCACCTGTACAGCATTGGTGCGATTCAGGTGCTTTTGGCTTCGAGAGATGTGTGCTGGGAACTGGATATCACGGCTCACTTGGTCATTGTCATGAACACCCAATTCTTCGATGGCCGCGAGCATCGCTACATCGACTACCCCATCAGCGATATCTTGCAGATGTTCGGCAAAGCCTCCCGTCCCGGTCAGGACAAGCTTGGCCGTGGTGTTCTTATGGTGCCAGCAGTGAAGCGCGAGTACTACAAGAAGTTCTTGAACGAGGCCTTGCCTGTTGAGAGTCACCTGCAGGTCTACCTCCACGATGCCTTTGTGACTGAAGCCAGCACAAGGACCATTTCCTCCACCCAAGATGCGGTTGATTGGATGACATACACCTATTTCTATCGCCGTCTTCTTGCAAACCCCAGTTTCTACGGTCTTAGCGACGTGAGCCACGAGGGGCTCAGCACATTCCTGTCAGAGCTGGTGGAGAACACACTGAAGGAGTTGTCAGAGGCAAAGATCATTGACGTTGATGAAGAAGATGACAGCGTTACGCCTCTGAATGCCGCCATGATCGGCGCTTACTACAACATCTCGTTCATCACGATGCAAACCTTCTTGCTGTCTCTCTCGTCCCGGACGAAGCTCAAGGGTATCCTGGAAATTGTCACCTCGGCGACTGAGTTCGAGTCTATCCAGATGCGTCGCCATGAGAATCACATTCTCCGCCGCGTATATGATCGTGTACCGGTCAAGATGTCCGAGGTTTCCTTCGACTCTCCTCATTTCAAGGCCTTCGTTCTCCTCCAGGCCCACTTCTCCCGCATGCAGCTTCCTCTTGATCTTGCCAAGGACCAGGAAGACATTGTTCGCAAGGTCCTCAACCTGCTCAGCGCTTGTGTGGATGTCCTCTCATCTGAGGGTCATCTCAACGCGATGAACGCAATGGAATTGTCCCAGATGGTGGTTCAGGCCATGTGGGATCGTGACAGCCCTCTGAAGCAGATTCCCCACTTCTCTCCTGACGTGATCAAGGTGGCCAACGAATACAAGTATGTATCATCAGAAAGGTTGTCTCCCGAGACATTTGCTAATCTACCTTTGTACAGGATCAATGATATCTTCGAATTCATGGAAGCCATGGACCCCTCGGAGAACAAGGACTATGCTACTTTGGTCAAGCGTCTCGGCCTCGATAACAAGCAATTGGCGCAAGCTGCGGCTTTCACCAACGAGAAGTACCCCAACATCGAGCTCGACTTCGAAGTTGAGGATGCGGAGGGCATCACTTCGGGCGAACCCGCATACCTCAAGGTCAAGATCGAGCGGGATATCGAAGAAGACGAGGAGCCCGATGCTACCGTCCACGCACCATTCTACCCCAGCCAGAAGATGGAGAACTGGTGGTTGGTTGTTGGTGACGAGAAGACGAAGAGCCTGTTGGCTATCAAGCGTGTCACCATCGGTCGCAAGCTCGAGCTGCGCTTGGAATATGTGGTCCCTACCCCTGGCGACCATGAGTTGACGCTCTACCTTATGAGCGACAGCTATGTTGGCGTTGATCAGGCTCCCACGTTCAGTATCAATGCGGCCGAGGGAATGGACGAGGATGAAAGCGAGGAAGAGGAAGAAGAGTAAATGCTATGACCTTTACAATTTGTAATAGCAGTTATGTTTTCGAAACCTTGGGAATACAAGATGTCTTCTACACAACTTCCCTGTACTTTTTCTCCAATGTAACATTGTTGATGCAAATGCCTGCAAGGTACATGGCGCTTAACCCAATCAGGACCATAACCCCCCCGCATGATCACGTTGCTCCCCAACCTCTCCTCTTCTCCTCTCCAACTCTTTTCTTTCTCTCTCTAACTCAATTTCTCTCTTTGATATCAATAACATACGCAGTTGTGTTTTACGTATTTTGTTTATCTCAAGAGCCTGTCGATACCTTCATTTAAGCTCAATCGGTGGAAGCTCCCCCGAGCTTCCTATCTTATCTCCCATACAAATCTGATATGGCCATTCGGAACATGAAGTTCACTCCCCAGTAAGTAGTGTCCATATAATTGTGTCCATATAATTGGCAGTTTGACGTCAATCTTCATTGGACATATTCGAGAGGACCGGACTGACACCGACCCCTCTAGGGTTCTGCTTGGAGCACCCAGGCGGTCCTCAGCTGTTCCCAATGCGGCCGGCACCCTAGCAGTCTACACGCAGACCTCCTACTCTTTCGAGTCTCATTCCAAGACCAATGAAATCCGCGTTATCGATATCAGCTCCGGCCGCTCTGCCCTTATCACCAACGACCCCGGCGCCAGTAATCCACAGTGGGTGGACGATAGCGACAAACTTGTCTGGCTAAAGAACAAGGGCAATGGCAATACAAGCTTCGTTGTCGGCGATGCCCGCCAGGCCGATGAGACATACACCGCAGGCACTGTCCCAGGCCCCGTATCGGACCTGAAGGTTGTCCTTTTGGAGCCAGGAAAGGTCGGCTTCGCCGTGACAGGCAAGGCTAATACAGACGGATCGTTATACAACCCCCATGATGCGAAGAAGCCCCATACAACTGGTAAACTGTACACATCTCTCTTTGTTAGACATTGGGACTCGTATGTCGAGCCCCAGAAGAACGCGATCTTCTATGGCTTGCTGGAACAGGCTCCTCTGTCGCCGGCCCGTCGACGGGCTGGAAAGTACTCGATCTCGGGCCTTACCAACTTGATCGCGGTCTCGGGACTGGCCGGTGTGGAGTCGCCGATCCCGCCTTTTGGTGGTACTGGGGACTTTGATATTAGTCCGTCGGCCATTGTCTTTATTGCGAAAGACCCTAACCTGAACCCGGCGACTCACACCTCTTGCTCGTGTTATTATTCTCCCATGTTCTCGTGGACTAGTATGGGAATGAGTGAGCCTGAACCGAAAATCTGCAGGGTTGCTGGTCTTCAGGGAGCGATGTCGTCTCCTGTCCTTAGCTCGGACGGTAGCTCGATTGCTGTTCTAGCGATGCGCGAGGACGGCTATGAGTCCGATAAGAACCGTATCTTGTATGTTCCCAACCCATGGAATGGAGAAATGATCGAGATTTTCCAGTCGGACGATGGGAAAGGACACTGGGATCTCAGTCCCTCAGCCGTGTCGTTTGCCCATGATGACAAGTCGCTGTTCGTTCATGTCGAGGAGGCTGGCCGCGGAGTTCTGTACCAGCTTCCACTGGAGAATGCGCATACGGTTAAGCCTGAGTCTCTAAAAAGACTGACCAGATCGGGATACGTGAACGACGCCGTCCCCGCAGCTGCCAAATCCTCCAAACTGTTCGTGTCTAGCAGCAGCCTGGTTGATAACAGCCTGTGGACTATCATCGATCCAGCCCACCCAGATGATGTCCAAATGGTTTCCTCAAACGGGCGGGGCGGCAGTGCATTCGGCTTGTCCTCGGCTCAGGTCGATGAGATCTGGTTCAAGGGAGCCGAAGACCACCCTGTCCACGCGTGGGTGGTAAAGCCGTCCGATTTCAAGCCCGGGAGCAAATACCCGCTTGCGTATTTGATCCACGGTGGACCGCAGGGCGCGTGGAATGATCAGTGGAGCACACGCTGGAACCCTGCTGTTTTCGCCGAACAGGGTTACGTTGTGATCACCCCCAACCCAACAGGTAGTACCGGCTACGGACAGCCCTTCACCGATGGAATCCAGGGACAATGGGGCGGTCGGCCCTACGAGGACCTGGTCAAGGGATTCGAATATATCGAGCAGCACCTGGATTACGTCGACACCACGCGCGCGGTTGCACTGGGCGCCTCGTACGGCGGTTACATGATGAACTGGATGCAGGGTCATCCGCTCGGACGCAAGTTCAAGGCACTAGTCACCCACGACGGAGTGTTCAGCATGACCTCCCAGTTGGCTAGTGAAGAGCAATACTTCCCTCTCCACGACCTGAAAGGGCCGATCTGGAAGGTGCCGGAGAACTGGGCGAAGTGGGATCCGTCGCGGTTCACGGAACACTGGAACACGCCTCATCTGATTATCCACAACGAGTTGGATTACCGTCTGACCATCGCCGAGGGTCTGGCTGCATTTAATGTTCTCCAGATTCGCGGTATTGATAGTGCGTTCCTGACGTTCCCTGACGAGAACCATTGGGTTCTGAACCCTGAAAACTCCCTCATGTGGCACCAGACTGTATTGGACTGGATTAACAAGTACGCGGGCATCCCGGCCGTGTCCGAGGAACCTGATCTGTCACGCGGAGTGGGTAGTCTGTCGCTGTGATATAACAATAGTCTCTTTGGGTTGGCCGTTTGGGCCAATGAGGGAAGACGAAACTTGAATATGAAACGTATATGATGGATATTTATGAACATGGTTATTGTTCTTTTCTTGGAAACAAAGGGATCAGAAGGGGGTTCTGTTTGAAACTCACCTTGATTGGAGATTTCAGAACGATGTCTTTGTGTTATAAAGAAGAGACTGTGTCGGGATGTTTCATTTCATTGTCGAGATGATTCTTTGAGGGTGTCGACAATCACATACATGTCGTATATATAAGTTGCCCTTAAGTTCCTTGATTTGCCTCGTTTATACCGCATTAGAGTATACTTTTATTTTGTTATTCACTTGGGTATATCAACATATCAACCCAATCAAATGGACAACGATCCCCCAACCCCCAACTCCGCTCACAGCATCAGCTGGATCTCCGAGCGAACCCTCTCCGTTTCCACCACCTCAACCACCACAACCCTAGCAGACACTCCCAGTCCAATGGACATGTCCTCCCCAAGCATAACACCTATAGAGTCCACCGAAGATCCCATCCCAATCGAATACCGCAAAGTCTTCTTCCGCGAGAGCCCCAACTTCCACCCCCATTTCCTATCCCTCCTCCGCCACCTATCCTCCCACCTTTGGCCCCTCGTCAACTGCGAAACAGGCCTCCATCACCCAGACTTCCCACCAAATATGTTGGCCTACAACCTTCTGACCTCGGAGCAGGTTGATAGTCTCGCCCGTCATTTCCATCAGGTTTACCCGCCTGTCCCGGCTACATTTAATTATCCTGTTTGTATTACCCCGTGGATTGGGACGCCGGAGGAGAAGACTCTTGATCTCCCTACGAGGTTGAAGAGGTTGGGGAGGTTTTTTGGGTTGAGGGGGTGTGAAGAGCAGGAGCAGGAGCAGGAGGATGTGGATATGGATATGGATAGGGATGAGGGTGATGGGAGTGGGAATGGGAATGGGAATGGGAATGGGAATGATGGGAATATGAGTGAAGGTGAAGCTGAAGTACTACGGCAGATGGAATTAGAGTGGCAGCAAGCATTACAAAGGGCATATGCTGAGGAGTCGCATCGGTGGAATTTGAAGTGATTTTGCTTTTATTTCGATCATAAACTTATTCAATTTATATATAAATACAATAGAAATATACATAAAATATAGAACATGCAGGCTATATAATCTGATTATTTCTCCAGAAGGTTGATTTAGCCGTCGGCTAAAAGACTTGTAGAGACAAGACAGGCTAATAGGAGGCTAATAGGAGGCTAATACGGGGATAATGAGGGGAAGAACGGGAGAATAGGAGAATATGGGGTAATCGACTAAAGAATAAGATGATAGAATAGCAGAGAGAATCAAATATTAATATCCTTCAATCCCCTCAAATACCCCAGTTCTTCCTTCCATCCTCCCCATTCTATATACACTCAACCCTATCTATAACCTCACCACCACCCACCCAAAATGTCCAAACCACTCGTCTCCCACATCTACACAGCCGACCCCTCCGCCCACGTCTTCAACAACAAACTCTACATCTACCCCAGCCACGACCGCGAAACAACAATCCCCTTCAACGACAATGGCGACCAATACGACATGGCCGACTACCACGTCCTCTCCATGGACACCATCACCAGCCCCGTAACCGACCACGGCGTCGTCCTCCGCGACAAAGATATCCCCTGGGTCTCAAAGCAACTCTGGGCCCCCGACGCCGCAACAAAGAATAATGAATTCTACCTCTTTTTCCCGGCCCGGGATCAAAAGGGCATCTTCCGCATTGGTGTCGCTGTCGCGGATGCACCCGAAGGTCCGTTCGTCCCGCAGGAGGATTATATCCAGGGCACGTACAGTATTGATCCTGCTGTCTTTGTGGATGAGGAGGCTGGTGGGGAGGCGTATCTTTATGTGGGTGGGATTTGGGGTGGGCAGTTGCAGTGTTGGGTTGAGGGGAAGGATGGAGATAGGAATGGGGAAGGGGAGTGGGTTGATGGAGATGAGGGTGGTGTAGATGGACGGAAGAAGAGACTTGTTTTTGATGAGAGTCTGTCTGGTCCTCATGAGCCTGCTGGGGAGGGTGTTCGCGCGCTGTGTCCGCGTGTTGCGTTGTTGAAGGATGATATGCTTTCGCTGGCGTCGTCGGTTAAGGAGGTTGTTATTCTTGCGCCGGAGACGGGGGAGCCTTTGTTGGCGGATGATCACGAGAGGAGGTTCTTTGAGGCGGCTTGGGTGCATCGGTATCAGGGGACCTATTATTTCTCTTATTCGACTGGTGATACGCATTTCTTGGCTTATGCTACGGGGTCTTCGCCTTGGGGTCCGTTTACCTATCGGGGACGTATTCTGGATCCGGTGCTTGGGTGGACGACGCATCACTCCATTGTTGAGTTCCAGGGGAAGTGGTACTTGTTTTATCATGACTGTGAGCTGTCGGAGGGAGTCGATCATTTGAGGTCAGTGAAGGTGAGGGAGGTTGTTTATGATGATGAAGGGGCTATCCATCTGGCCGAGGAACAAACTCCTGTGAAATAGATATTTGAATTGAATGGATGGTGTATTGAAATTGTGCAAGTAGAATATAACTAGACATCTATTCTAATTGCACATGCCCTTCTCCCAGTTCTCTTGGACAAGCTTCCAGTACTGCTCGCGAGATCGTTCGCGGAATGTCTTTCCAAACTTGATCATAACGAAGAAGACTGACGCGCATGCCATGCCAATAAAGGCAGCAGAGATGAAACAGTTCTGGTACCCCATGTTATCGATCCAAGGCGTAATACTAAATGCAGTTAGTGTTTGTCTTCTGTTAGAACTCGAGAAAGACCTACCCATATCCAATTGCAAAAGACATGGTATTCCGAACCAGAATCACACTCGCCATAGCAATACCACTCAGCTCTCGGTAGCTGTCAATAAAGTAATTGACGCTAAGCGTGATGCCACAGGTGCTCGTGAAGGCCAGAATGCACATTCCAACAATGAGTCCAAACCAGTGGATCTCATGAGCAGCACCCACACCCCAAAGAATAAGGGAACATGGCACAAGCACCACACAAGCGAGGAAGGGCCAGAGACGGTGCTCTGCCTCCATGACGCCATTGTTCCGGCGGGCGAGTTTGATAGTGAGCCAGTCGCTGAATCGGCCGGTGAAGAAGGATCTATTCCTGTCAGCATTGCTTGTAGTATGGGGCCCAGCTGGAGATCTTACGCCAGGATTACACCGATGATGGGCGCTACATAACTCAGACCGACCATGGAAGATCTGGAACAGGTTAGCTTCGTTCATCGGGTAATAAAATAATCAGACTGACCCAAAGTTATAGGGCTCTCCGCCAAGAATGATAGAGGCTGTTCCATTCAGGATGTTGAAGTACACCAGGTAGGAACCGTAAGAGAAGCTGTGTCCATGTTAGTCAAAATGTATATCAAACCCGGAAAATTTATATCCATACCCAGCATAGAAAATAACGGGCCACGAGAGGAAGTAAATACACTGCCAGAGTCGCCGGAACAAGGTATTCTGCTCCTGGCTCGGTCCCCAGAGCGCCAATTTCTTCACATACGACTTCTTGGTGTGGCCCGACCTGATGCTAACCCCAGTGGCAGCCTCCATGTCAACGGCCGCAGATTTCTCCTTTTCGCCGTCCGAGCTAAGTTTTGGGGATTCGGTGGTTATGATAGCGCTGGGCTCGTCGGGCTCGTCGGGCTGCGCGCGAGTATAGTTTGTTTCCTCGCAGAAAAAGAAGAGGAAGATAATTGCACAGCCGAGAAAGATGCTCGGCCAGTAGAATACCCACCGCCAGCCCTGGTACTGGGCGATAAAGCCGCAGATGACCGGCGCAAAGTAGTTACTTCCTGCTAAGAAGAATGCATAAAGTCCCATGTAAGTTCCTCGCTCGTGGGTGAAGTACTGCTGCCGTGTGAGCGTCGGGTCCTTTCCTGAGGTACGTTTAACTTACCACGTCCGTGACAGAGATCTGAGGAATCGCTTCCACGGGTGCTGTGAAGAAACCTAGGACGATATTTCGCGCGAGCCATTGGCCTTTAGTGCTTGCGTATGGTCTGAGCGGTGTGTTAGTCTTGTCTCGTTGCAGACATGATACTTCACTTACCCCCACATTGTCATCCCCTGGATTTGTTAGCTATAATTCTCAAATATCCAACAGAACTAGGATGAGGTACCAAGATTCCTATCAATGATAGCATGTACGTCGGCCGCTTGCCATACTGCATAGCGAAAGGCTGCCAAAACAGCAAGCCCCATCCGGCCAACAAGAACATGTACCCACTTCCCTCGTTCAAGGTACTGATGGGCAATCCCGTTTGTTCGTGGAGCGGCGTAATCACAGAGTAAACGACGGAGCAGGCAATCCCCGAGAACATCGTATAGCTAGGAACATGAAATATCAACACTGATCCCCAGGGTCAGGTTGTCGTAACCTGGACTCACATGCTCACGGAAGCCGTTGATAGAAGTTTCCGTCTTCGAGACCAGTTGAGGGGGTCCTCTGGGTCATTTGATGGGGTAGGGATCAATACAATGTCACGGTCTCCATGGTTCAAGTGCCGGGTATGCAGGACATGATTCACATCCACTAGAGTCACGGTGCCAGGAACGACTGAGCGGTCGATGACTGGCGCCATGGTGGAGTACTGTTCCGATGCGATATGTGTATGTGATTGATTCAGAACAGTAAGGCCAAGCAAGTATGAAAGATGGTTTCGGTAGGAAGAAAGAGTGTAGATCAAGGAAATATGTGCGAAAAGGGATAAAGATAAGAGGATAGGGGACATGTCTTAAATGGGAAGATCGACATCTCGATTGCATTTGAAGACATCAAGGCCTAAAGACCTAAAGAACCACCGGACCTACAGACATCAAAGGGAGATAAGAGAAGTTGGAGAAGTTGGAGTCTCTATTTTCCCCGCAAATTGGGTCTTGGCGAGGTGATTCTTTTGATCTTCTTGTATAGTCTTCTTATATTCTTGAAATAGTATATCATATGAATGTATATGAATGCTTCGATGGTGGAGTATCTTATTACTTCCAAATCCAGATATCCTCCAACTAAATGAGCACATCGGTATTTAGTCCGATGCTGATGCTTATCAGACCAACGAGACAGAACGGACAGAACGGACAGAACGGACAGACCTCACAGACCAGACAATAGATTACTTTCCTATTCAAGACAGAAACAACTCGACTAAATCATAGCTTCGTTTCCATAACGCCTCTGCACTTTCTTCCCCCGTTGGGAAGTCGAGATGGGGTAATTTGGGTATCTGACAATGATCCAAAAAGGCTCCCGATTGAACTGATATCCTCATATCCACCAATCAGTAACAATGCACATACACCCCCCCCCTTGTTTATCTGGTGATCTCACCTTCGAGCTCTGGATCGAGCAATCCGCGCAACACCGTGGCGCTACCCTGTGCAAGTGATTTCGGGGCTTGTTGTAAAAGCACCGGTATGTCCTCACCGGCTGGATATCCTATCAAATCAAATGATTCTCATTATCGGTGTTATCGGGGACATTACCTTCTTTCTTCCGCTGCAGCCAGGATGTGATCTCATCCCATGCAACGTATGTCTGAACGTTGGTTTTGGTATCTGGATCCAATGAGAATGAGCTACCGAAAACACATTCACTTCACCAATGTGGACTCACTTCCAGGATTTGCAGAAAACGCAGCGATCGATCCGCGATATTTCTTCGCAATAGACTTGATAAACAAGATGATCGCGAGCATCGACTGCGAATATCCATCAAGACTATGGTAATTTTCTCCATTCTATCCAAATCAGCATGTACCACCAGGAAGCATATAAATAAAAAAAGAAACCAAACTCACCTCAAACTCCAAATCATCCCACGAGGGCGCAGGCGCCTCATTCCGCAAACTAGACGTAACCAGAACAACCCTCGACCGATCTCCCATCACATCACACAGCAGATTCAATAACAGGAAATAACACAGGTAATTCTTCTGGAAATGAGACTCGACTCCGTCCGCCGTGAGCTCCCACGGGTCAGCCATGACATCGGGAAACCCAATGAAGCCGTCAATCGACACGCCCAGGCGTTTGATAGTATGTGCTGCCTCGCGGAAGGAACTCAGGCTGCCCGGGTCGGCCGTCACAAAGATCATCTCGACCGGTTTGTACTTCCGGTTGATGTGGTCGATCACAGGTTGCAGTTCGGACTGGGAGCGGCCCGTGTATATGATGGTCTTTGCGCCGCCGTGGGCTAGGGCGTCGGCTGTTGTGGCCGCGAGATCGCCTCGTTTGAGACCGGCTATTAGGACTATCGTGGAAGACTGGGGTTAGTTTATATACCGGGTTTCTTTGGGGGTTGTGGCGGTACATGTTTTTTGCTTCACTCGCTCTGGGAACATCTTCGTCACGTCCGCCCCCTGTGTCTTATCATCGAAGGTACTACTCATTGCGCTGGATTCTGTTTTAACTGGGGTTGATGGGTTGATCTCTAGAGATGTCTATGTCTGCTTGGTTGGAATCGTGGACATGTCCGGCATTTCGTCATCATGAAGCCATCTCGGAGTGTTTATTCGACCTCATCCATGAGCAACGATGCGAGCAAGTAACAGGGTGATAAAATATCAAAATGGGAATTATAGGTTGCAACTCATAGACACGCTCGATAACTCCAAATAGCAAAAACGTAATGATCAGCCCTGAGATGAGGAAATTCCAATTCGCATTCATAATGTACAGCTAAAGAAATCGCACGCATACGGAGCCTGCCGGTCAAAGGAAAAGAACGCGCGACAAAATAGGAAAGACGCAAGATCCAGTGGATCTTAGTGCGATGGGCCGGCCGCATCATCTTCAGGCATCTGATCAATAACACCCTTCATGAGCTCAATAAGCTCATCAATGTCGGGCCGTTCCGAGGGTTCAACAGTGAGACACCTCCGAACAATATCCTTGACGGGTGCACTGATTGCAGGCTCATCATTTTTGGATGAATCCTCACTTTCGCCCGACTTGGCTTTACCCTTGGAAGCACCTGACTTCTCATCAGGGAATCGCCAGTCACCACCAAGAACACACATGCTCAAGCTTCCACCGGTCTCTTCACTGCGTGCCTCAAAGGGACTCTTGCCCACGAGACAGGCGTAGAGTGTACACCCGAGCGACCAGATATCAACCTTGGTATCAATGATTGACCCTGTCTTGACATCGAAGAGCTCCGGAGCGCGGTATGGCATCGTGCTGTGTTCTGCCGCGGTATCCTGCACCGCCAAGGCGAGAGAGCGCGACGTAATGGCGATGGGGCTGGGCGCCAAAGAGCCCAGATCCATCAGGATGGGTGATTGCCCGTTGTCATCGATCATGATGTTTCCTATAACGACAGTTAGCTCGTCGAGTCAATTCGGAATTTCCGCACCAGCCAAAACGTCAACTCACCAGGCTTGACATCTCGGTGCGCATAGGGACGCAGGTCCCCATCCTCGACACCCTCCTGACTCCGAGTCACCTCGTCATCCATCAGGGGCGCATTCTCCTCATCCTCCTCGTCCTCCGCTATGCGATGGCTAGGCCTCCGTTTCGGCTTCATCTGCATGGTCCGTTCCTCATCTGCCTCCTCGCCTTCTCTCCGAACACCCTTCGCCTTTCGCGTAGCCGCCGAACCGCTCTTCACCCGATACTGATGCATCGAGCGAAGCGCATCGGCAACACCGAGTATCAGGACCATCAACCGCTTCTCTGGGAACTTGGTATGGTTGACCAGATTGGCGTTGATGGCATCCTGGAGATTACCGCGCTGGTAGTATGGGAGTAGAATATAGACCGTCTTCGAGCCTGGATCTCCGCCATCGGATCTGAATTTCGAGCCGGATTCTGTGGATACGCAGTGGTCGATCGAGTGGATGATGTTGGGTTGGGAGTTGAAGATGTTGTAGGCTTCGACTTCTTTCAGGGCTTGTGATACGGATTCTTGACCAAACGGACAGCGGATCTTCTTCAGCGCAAATAATTCGGAGCTCGCTTTATCTTGGACTAGGTAGACGTAGGAAAATCCACCCTGTTGCGTTGTCAGTTCAGACCAGCTTGCAGCTATCGGTATCGGGTATCCATACCTCGCCCAACAAACGTAAGAGCTTGAAACTCCGGTTGTTGATCTTTAGCTGTGGAGAGCTGGGAAAGCAACACATGCAATCCGTGAAGTTGTACAGGAGGTCAAAGAAGTATTGCGCCATGGTGTATAATGCGATGGTAGGGAGGTAGAGGTGCCGGGGCCCGGGGTGGTCCGGTACGGTAGATGCGTAGATGCGCAAGATTTAGTACAGAATAGACAAGATCGTCGATAGATGTCTTGGAGATACAGAGAGAGGTAAGGATTGTATATGCAGAAGAGAGATGGGTGGAAGTTGAAGATGTCGGTTGGCATTACGTGGAGTGGAGTCTTTTATTTGTTGTCTTGTCTTGTCCCCCCCCCTTTCTCTTGTTAGATTCGATCTCTCGATCACTCACTCTCTTTTTTTTTTTAATCTAACTGGTTCAGCTGAGAACTAGTTGGGTCGGTCTTTTTCATTTGTCTCTCTTTTTTTTCTCTCTCTCTCTCTTCCTAATAATGGAAGTTGGGCCGTCAACTTAATATCCTTGCATTTCTCCTAACGCTCCCTCTACACCCTTGACTTCTGTACCCTTCCAGGGGCTATTGATATTCGCCCGGACCTCTTATTTAAAAGCTGCATCCCACCTTTTCTTTTTTTTTTCTTTTTTTTTTCTATTCATATTGTCCATATCCCTTCGCAATGGCACACCCCGATGATGTACAGGTCGGTGACGTGGTGAATGTCCCCGGTGGCATGTATGGGACAGTCAAATATTTGGGATCGGTAGCGGGGAAGGCCGGACGATTCGCAGGTGTTGAACTGAGCTCCGAACACGCGCAACGAGGCAAAAACAGTGGCGATGTCGATGGCCGGAAGTACTTTGCAACCTCGATTTCGGGTTCTGGCATATTCGTTCCCATGAACAACAGCAAGTATGTCACAAGGCGATCCTCGAATATATCTACCCCGACTACTCCTGCACGTGGGGGACCCGTCAACTTCAGCAAATCTGTCGGTGCAGCTCTTGCTACCCCCCGCCCTCGAGTCCGAAGACCCTCGCTCCCTCGACCCGAATCCCCGCGCGTGCCCCCTCCCCCGAAACTCAGTTTAGCCGGCCTACGTACGCCATCGGCAGCATCCAGGACCAGTGGGATGAACGGCGCCATGCGTAGCCCCGTCAAGGCACCGTCTCGGCTGTCTGATAGACCCTCGTCACGACTGAGTGTGGATGATGACTCCTCGTCGTATGGACGGCCATCGGACTTCCGCCGGCCGCTCTCATCGGAGACTCAAGACTTGAAGGATCAGATCAAAAGTCTAGAGAAGCAGCTTCTGGACCGAGATAAGCAGCTCGATGAGCAGTCGGGGACTTTGAGCGAGTTCCAAAAGACATTGGAGGAGATGGAGGGATCGGAGGGCCAGTCGCTCCGTACACAGCTACGCGAGCGCAACGAGCGGATTACCCAATTAACGGCGGAATTCGACGTCCACCGCGCAGACTTCAGAAGCACCCTCGATACGTTGGAGATCGCAGCCTCCGAAACAGAACGCGTGTACGAACAGCGTATCGACGAGATTATGCAGCAGAATAAAGAACTGCAGGACCGCGGCGAAGATGTCGAGGTTGTTGCGCAGCAGCTCAAGCAGTTGGAAGAGCTAGTCTCGGAGTTAGAGGAAGGCCTCGAGGACGCCCGCCGTGGAGAGGCCGAGGCTCGGGCCGAAGTCGAGTTCCTCCGCGGTGAAGTTGAGCGCACCAAGTTGGAGCTGAAGAAGGAGCGTGATCACTCGGTCGCTGCGCTGAAAGATGCACACGCTGCCGCCGACGGACCCCGAAGCAGTAGTGAATTGGACCAGAAGGATGATGAGATTCGAGGACTCAAGGCCATTATTCATTCATTGAGTCGCGGAACCCCCAACGCGGCAGGTTTGGGACAGAACGGCTCGGCGGATCATGATCATAATCCGGAGCACGTTAGTCAGCTCGAGATTCGACTGCAAGAGGTGGAAGAAACCACAAACCGCAAAGACAATCGGATCGAAGAGCTAGAGCGTCAACTTCAAGAAATGCACCTACAGTCTGGTGGTCGTCGCCGGAGCTCTACCATCACTCTTTCACCGAAGCAACACAGGACCTCGCACTCTGCGGGTAATATCTCCAATCACTCAAACAACCCCAACCCCAACCCCAACCGTCTTTCTGATCGTACAGTGGTCCCGACCGACTGGCACGATGCTCCTTCGGAGCCCCGCCATCACCGCGGTATCTCCAACTCTTCTCAATCGCGACTGGAGACCATGCATGAATCTGAACGCTCTTCCGACGAGGACACCATGTGGTGCGAGATCTGTGAAACAGGCGGCCACGACATCCTAAACTGCACTAGCATGTTCGGCTCTGGCCAGAATGCCACTGAACAGAAAAATCTCAAACATGACGCTGCCGATGAACTTTCCGATGAACATCCAGTTGAGAAGACCGAACCCCTCCAGACCAAAGCTTCATCCATTCATTCCGATACTCCCCCTGCACTAAAGACAGGACGGGATGTGGTGATGGAAGGGCTGAAGGGCATTAGTGGGCTGGGCTCATCCATGGGCTCATCCATGGCTCCCATTGCCGGTAAATCATCGGGAGTTATCGATGAGTCTAAGTGGTGTGCTCTCTGTGAACGAGATGGCCATGAAAGCATCGATTGCCCGCTTGATGAATAATGTTCTGGATATATTGAGGCATGAGTTCAGTGCATCGCACAAGATTGCAGCTCTCCGCTGTATGCATCTATGGGGTGTTTTTTTCTAGTACATGATTGTTGGGTCGGTTACCCCGGTTAATAAATGGTGTTCGTTCGGGGGGAGGAAGAGAATCTGCAACACGGTAAGGGGCTGTGTGCTTGTAATAAATACCATAACCTTGGTCATAATAAGATGTCGTATAAAACAGATTTCCTCCGTCGTATCCGTATCTTGATCTAGACTTGGATAACACTTTGATATGTCGAGGGTATCCATCTCATTCTATTCTTTTTTTTTATTTCTATTCATACTGTCATCCCAAAGTATGTCGGATTCGTCACTCATAACCATTCATGACCGAAAAAATATTACAATTACAGCCTCACCAACCTCACCCTCCAATGCACTTGACCAGTATACACTATTCAGGATAAGTCGGCGGCTGCACAATTTCCCCATCCTGATACTTCGACGCCGCAATCTCTCCACAAGCCTTACACTTGCGCTTTTCCTCGTCGGCCGCAAACTCCTCAACCACAGCCTTAACCTGCGTCCCCAGGTCAACACACACGAACTTCTTCTCCCATACAATCTCCTTGCAGCTCTTGCAATACCATCTCATAGCATCGACTGCATCCTTAGCCCGCGGCTGCTCCATCACAACACCGACTGTATCCTTGAAGCGCACGGGGCAGTGTGGGGTATTCGCGGGCAGCAGGAAGATCGAGCCTTCGTGGATGGGGATATCTTGGAAACTAGGAGGTGTGGTTGAGTTGTCGACTGTCTTGAGGAGCATTGATCCCCGGTATTGGTAGAAGAACTCTGGGGTTGTGTTGATGTGGAAGTCGGTCCGGGCATTGGGCCCGCCCACTATCATCACTGTGTAGCCGGCTGTGGCTGGTGTTGAGGGGTGATAGACACAGTAGTTGTTGACCGGTGGTTGGAGGAGATGGGAGTTTTCTTCGAGCCTGGATAGATATTGTTAGCTGTTGGGTTTGAGGATAGCTTGATGATGGGGCGTGTGATGAATCATATAGTGGGGGAGGTATTGTAAGAAAGATATATGTCAAGCTTTGAGCTTACCATTTGGGGATATTTAGCGCTGGAAGAAGCATTGTGAATATATCAAGATCTGATCTTGTCAGAGTCTACTTTGTAAGTAAATTTTTTGCAAATGTCGCATGAGGTCGGAAACCCTTAGAAATCCAAAACGACGATCTGATCCCCGGAGATATCAGCTCCACCCCGGACTTAAATATCGGACCGGATCAACTTCCCTCCGTCAATTTTTCTTTTTCATATCTCGAATCCAACAGCCAGACTACAGTGTTTAACGGCGAGAGTCTTGACCAACCACACAAAATGGCCACCTCTCAACCCCCCCTCCGGTTTACATCCCATCACAATCTGGTATATCGCCTGGTCTTGTCCACTCTCACCGGCCGCACAGTCCACATTTCGCAAATTCGTTCCTCGTCGCCCACGAATCCGGGTCTTGCGCCTCATGAAATTTCTTTCCTCCGCCTCCTAGATGCAATCACCAATGGCTCTCAAATGGAGATCTCATACACAGGTACCGTTCTTGTCTACAAGCCCGGTTTGGTCACCGGCAGCACGGCCGGTACTGGAGCCAGCGGCGGCATGATCACCTACGAGATTCCGTCAAACTGTAACCGCGGTCTCAGTTACTTCCTGATCCCGCTCTGTCTACTGGCCCCCTTCGCCAAAGCACCCATGAAGGTGCTCTTCACAGGACCTGGTGTCATCACCTCGTCGACTCAGACTGGAGATATGTCCGTCGACAGCGTTCGCACTGCGATCCTCCCTCTGTACAGACAATTCGGTATCTTCAATAACATCGAGCTCCGTATCCTGAGACGCTCAAATACCGGTCCCACCGGCAGGGGTGGTGGTGGTGAAGTGCAGCTCGTGTTTGGCCACCAGGTCCGTCTGCCAAAGACTCTGCACTTGATGAACGCCGGCCGCATCAAGCGCATCCGTGGTGTTGTATACTCGGTTGGTGTGTCTGGCTCGAACAACGCTCGCATGATTGAGACCGCCCGTGGTATCCTCAACCCACTCAGCCCTGACACTTATATCTTCTCCGACGTTGCATCTGCGCCTTTGGTACCAGCTCCGGATAAGACCAACCCCCAGGCAAAGAAGAAGATCGGCCTTGGATTTGGTTTGTCCCTGGTAGCAGAGTCTTCCACGGGTTGCCTCTTCTCGGCTGATGTGGCCTCTCCACCCCAGGGTGGTCAAGCTCCCGAGGAAGTTGGAAAGCAGTGTGCATTCCAGCTTCTGGAGACGGTTGCCAAGGGAGGTTGTGTGGCGCCTGCGGCTGCGACGACCATGTTCACTCTCATGACCATGGGTTCGGAGGATGTTGGACGGCTGCAGGTTGGCCGAGATGTGATTGCTGATCCCAACGTTGTCCAGCTCGCTCGTGATCTGTCCAAGTTCGGTGCCCCCGGCTGGGGTATCCGTGACGCACCTGACAATGGAGATGGAGATGTGATTGTCAGCATTGTCGGCCGTGGAATCGGTAACGTCGGCAGAAAGGTTGCTTAAGCTGATGTGGACGGCTTTCGCACTTCATCCCAAGTCTACCACCACTCTGAGGGCCGTCTTTGCCAAACAATTCCGGAAGTCTCGCCTCAGCAGTTCACTCCTTCCCAACAGACAGGGCCACGTGGTAGTCCATCAGATGCCGTCGGCGTCGCGGGCTTCTGGCCGTCTGTCCAGTGCGCGCCAGCTCCAAGAAGCTCGAGACGTTTCAAGGCTTGACTGTCGAGCATGCACTCGACCTGTCGCTCCACCGCGACGAAGCCATGTGCGGCAAAAGACTGCTTTTTCCTGTCATCATGATACCCAAACAAAACTTGCTAGAGCAAGGTGACAATCTCTTACATAGGATTCAATATCATTGTCTTCTCTTCTACTTCTGTTCTACTCCCACTTGTACTTCTACTTCATACATACATACATATTGACATTGACATAATGGTGACATACATATTGCCCGGGTGATCAGGTAAAAGTGTATCCTGAGGCCATCGAGACTCTGTTGTTTATAAATACCCCCCTCCCCCCCTTTTTCCTCTTCCCTTCTTCATCTCCCCAACTCTTCTTTTTTTTTCTCCCCATCCCTCATTCTTCGTCTTTCTGCACCCCCTCCCTCCCCTCTCCCACTTTCCATCTTACATTTCATCTTTGGGGTTTCTTGTTCATCATTTATCCCCCGCCTTCTGCCCACCGGTCCCGGGGCAACCTGGTGCCGACTGGGAAGTGAAGAGAGGGACTTCGTCACCATGTTGGAATGCAACGTCTTCTACCATTTACTCACCCTCATCTTCCATCTTACACTTTCCATCTTTTGGGTTTCTTGTTTACCATTTATCCCCCGCCTTCTGCCCACCGGTCCTGGGGAAACCTGGTGCCGACTGGGAAGTGAAGAGAGGGACGTCGTCACCATGTCTGTTCTTCATTTTGTTCTTCATTTATTTTCTGCAACGTCTTCTGCCATTTATCTCGCCATCTATATGCCATTTCCCCAGCGTTGGCTCGCACCTCATCGTGGTGCTGGGGTCCAGTAATCCTTCGGGATGAAGCCAAGACGAGCCTTTTCAATGTATTTTCTTTTTCTGATAGGTCTTTTTTCTTTCTCCTCTGTAGTTTATGTACTTTGTAGTGTTCTTCATGTATGATGACTTCCACGTAGGGCTTTGTGGTCGCGTGACTTGTCTTTTTGTTTTGGTTCTTGAACTCCGTACTTGTCCACAAGGGCTTGGTCTTTTGTTTTGTTTTGTTTTTTTGTATTACCAGGTAGTTATGGAATGATTGCAATGAAATGGTTTGTTCTCGTTCTAATTCTATTGACACGTAGACGCTAAGGAAATGGAAGATCAGACAAGATATGAGACGCCGGAGATGCAGAAGATGCAGAAGAGTTCCGACAAGACCGGAACAAAGACAGAGTGCTTGAACGCTTTTGAGATGAAACAGTAGAAACTGACAAGATCAAAATCAGAATGAAAAAAAAGACAACAATGAGATGACAGAAGTGTGTGCAATGAAAGAAGATGACAGAATGCAAAGAAAGGTTGTGCAAGAAGCCGAGAAAATGTCCAAAGTGTCAAGAAAGAAACCAAAAAAGAGCGCGAGAGATAGGAATCCCTCGGTCGGAAGAGTATCTCAGTCCGAGGTATCCTCATCCTTACCAGGATACATAATATCCTGACGATAGACCGCAAGACCATGATTCACAAAGACAAAGATGAACATGCAGACAATGCAGATAGTCATCGCAGAGCCAACACCCCTGATCGCGGCACTATCAAACGCATTTCCAAGCGTGATAGTAGCAATAGTAAACCCAGTATTAGGGAAAACCATCGCCCACCAGCTGAGATGGAAGTTCGTCGGCGGCGACCGAATAACCGCAATAGCAGCAACACAGAAGAACCAAAAGCTCAACGCCCACAAGAACGCGCCCGCGGCCAACGCCAGAATCTCCAGCATCCGTCCATCAGCGGCAGTATCCTCACTCCCCATCACTCTGAATGTCTCAGGAAGTCCCTGCGCCATACCGACCAGAGCAAGCGCGGTGAAAGCTGGTGGTCCGACGCAGATGAACATCGCTGGTCGGTGTTCCCGACACGGAAGTCCGCTCTCCATCAGCCGTCCGATGTAGTGTGAGTACATCATGAACGAGATGCAGAAGCCTAGACCTTGGAAGGTCATTCCGGCGGTGACGATGGGGATTGCTGCGCGTTCGGGCTGGCGGGAGGAGATGACGGATGCGATGGTGCCGCTGAGCATGATTGGGAAGGCGGGCAGGATCCAGGAGGGCATCATTGTCTGGAGGCGGTAGGTGTGCGAGGTGAAGACGAAGGAGTATTGTACGACGGCGAGGGTGAAGGTGCAGAAGCAGTAGATCCAGAAGAGGACTTCGAGGGTTGTTGTGAAGGATGGAGCAGGGTTATCGCCGAAGTACTTATCCAGACCGGTGATCATGGTTGCGACGGAGAGCCAGAAGGTTGGGAAGAAGAGGCCTTCACGTTCGTGACGGAGGGAGTTGAGGGCTCCGCCGTGGAGGATGAAGCGTGCTGCCATGAGAGAGCAGACGAGGGAGAAGAGGACGAGGTTGAAGAGGTAGATGGCGAGGCCGATCTCGCGGTAGCCTTTGAATTTGTTCGGCTGGTTTGCGATGAGGAGGGCTAGGCCTCCGGCACTCATGGTGAGGGTGTACCATGCCCATGTGAAATGGCGGAGGCGTTCGCGGAAGCTCAGTGGGTATTGCTTCTCGCACTTCTCTGAGTTCATGAAGGGCATGTCGGAGTGAGAGGATGCTGGTGCAGATGGAGGAGGATGAAGCTCTTGGCTGTGATTAGGGTAGGCCCCTAGTAGAATTGGATTGGACATTGTGTGTGTATATAGAGTGGACGATTTGATGTAATGTATAGATGAAGCCCTAAGGTTGGAGCATAAAAGAAAGGAGTATACTCCGTAGAGTGAGTGGATTCAAGACAATATAGACCAATGGGTCATAGAAGCAATAGAAGAGCAAAATCAAGTCAGAAGAATTGAAGTAATTGAAATGATAGTATGAATGATAGTGGATGTAATGAAGTGGATGAACTGGGAGAAGGAGCGAGAGAGATGTTAATATACTAATTCACAGAGTATACAGGCATATCAATTCCATAATTCCATAATTCACTGAAGATCAGCCAAGAAGTTCCAAGACTATACTTTTTTTTTTAAAAAAAAAGAATAGAACCCGGAAAGGGATTCTACACAAGGTAGACTAGGGTAGTCAAGGCAATGGAGTTCTTTGAAACGGACCTACCAGCAGTCTCAATCGGGCATGTTTGACTCCATAATTCGAACTAAGAGAAATCTATAAGAATAGATCGGCCCAGGATATTGGGCTCGGACGATTCATCATGCTCCAATCCGCATCAGGGGGGTGGCGGTTGGTTCCTCTAGGGGCAGTTCCGGAAACACTGTGATCCACTGCGGATCTGGGTTAGACGCAGATACTCCGTACAGGAAAAAACTTCGATGCCTAGGGGGGTGTTGGTGAAGTCGAGCATGGGACTCTGCCAAGAACATATAGAAATCATTGGGGCGTAGCGCTTTTTTTGGTTTCCTGCACCATCGATATAACCTGGTCCTTGAGAGAAAAGAGTACAAGACTGATTGACAATCTATAACCAGAATATGTGTCAGTTCAACCTCATTCCTTTCAATCAGAGACCTGTTACTCAGATGATGAATCTCAAACCCGAATTCATTCGGCCCGACAGTAATTTCCTTTTTTGTTTCACGCCGAACCCTTCCGATAGGGTATATAGGAGGTATAGAAAAGTCTAAACCGGGATTCCAATGCGCGTCCAACGTGCCTGAACGCTCAACGCCAAGAACGATGATCTACACATCGTTGACGGACCGCTGCCAAGCTTTTAGTTCGGTGGCTGTGAAGGGCTGTGAAGAGGGAAAAGGGAGATGTAGTGCCGAAGAATCACTAGGTAACACCATTGCGTGTATGCACAACGTCGATGTTGAACCATTTTTTTTTTTCAATTGTATGCAGAGGACACGCAATGGATGAAGATCAAGGAGAGAAGTTGGAAAGTTGACGTGAGGTCCAGAGGTGGAGTTCGGAACGTTGACGTACTCGGAATTTCTTGGCTCTTTTCCCCTGACCTTCTTCTCTTGTCTCTTCTCTTATCTTTTCACACAGCCCCGTCAAAACAACACTATTGACACCATTCTCGCCAAGAATCCAATTCTGACATGGATCTTTGTCGATCGGTCGATCATCGCTCAAGGGATTCTTAGGATTGTCATTGGTGAATGGATTGCCTTATCTTTCGCCAAGATGCCCAGCCTTGTTCGGAGGTCCAGATGTGATGAAACCGATGAAACTCATGAAACGAGGTCATCAACTATCCACTTGATCACATTCAGGGTCTGGCTCTTATGGAGTCGATGGGGTCGATGGATCAATGGAGTTCTCATTTTATGGATTCTATGGATTCTATGGAGTCGATGGATTTATCAATTCGGGATCCCACTGATCACCCGCAACCTTACATACAACCGTGGATGGGCAATATAAAAATCACTTGATTCAAAACAAAAGAAGAAGAAAAAAAAAAGAACAAAAGGAAGATAATGCAATGCACCTCGAAAATGTCAAATTCAAATTATGCAACAATCCGAAATGCAAAATGCAACAGAACGCCAGTTCCTTCGAAATATCGTCAGGGCAGCAACGCATGAAATCATATCTCAACTTGATGCAGAAAACCAGAAAACCAGAAACACACCAAAATGCTGGGCATTCCACTCTCACACCCAATCACATCCCACCATCCACTCACATCATGCGGTAGACAAGATCAGAGGCCAGCTCCGTCGTCAGATCCAACAAGGCACGGAGACTCTTAGGGGAAGTGGAAGTGGAAGTCTCCAGTCGTTCCGTCTTGGTATCCACGGGCCGCAAAGAAGGTGTCGCCGAGACCGAATCCTCCGTCGAATGATACCGTGCCAATTCCTTCACGTTGCATGCCGCATAGTGAACCACCAGTCGACGTAGCTGGTTCTCCCGAAGCTGCGTCGCGGACGTCGGCGAGATCGGCTCCAGTCGGGCCGTCTTGGTGTAGGCGTAGTGTACCAGCTCCAACACCATCTGTGCCTTGGTGGCTGCCAAGCCGTCTAGAATTTGGGAGTCGCCCAGATCGGCGGTTTCGAAGTCTGCCGATGACAGTCGGAGCAGGTCGCGGTGCAGCTTTCGGAGACAGAGCTGGGCCAGAGCCGGGATTAGGTACCGTGTGGCGAAGACGTAGACTTTGGCGTGGAAGGTGATGTAGGGGAGTTCGTTGCTTGGTGTCTCGACCGGGGTGGGTTTGGAGCTGGTTGGCTCGTCGTATTGTAGGGAGGTGAACTCGTCCCATAGGTTGAGGCCCGGCTCGCAGGGTGAGGTGGCCTGCTGGTTGGCAAAGGACATGTCGAGCATTGGTCGTTGGCGCTGTGCTTGGGTAATGTTGATGCCTTCACTTCGGTCCTGAGTCCAAGAATCTTCCATCGGTCCTTCCGGAGCAGGTGGTTGTTCTTGTTCTTCTGCAGGCGCGGGCTCTTGGAAGGCAGGTGCCGCTTCAGGTTCAGATGCAGCTTCGGGTTCAGGTGCAGGTTCTTCAGCTGGCTGTTCCCAGTTCTCAGTCGGTTCTGCTTCTGGTTCTGGTGCAGGTTCTGCTGTAGCCCATTCTTCAACGGGCTCTGCTGCTGTCTCGGGGACAGGCTCGGCAGCAACTTCTGGAGGTGGTGTCGATGGCGGCGTAAGGCTGACAGGTTCGGCTGGCGCGGGAAGTTCCTCTTCGACAAGCTCTGCTTGCTTTTTGCCTTTCTTCCCTTTCTTTCCCTTCTTCTTGTTTGCCTTGGGTTCTTCTGGTTCCCATGTCGCAGGTTCTTCGGTCGGAACTGCCCATTCATCGCCGGCAGGCACTTCCTCGGCTGGTGGCTCTGGGGCAGTCTCCGCTTCATGGTATGTCTCTGCCTCCGGCTCCGGCTCCGGCTCTGTTACCTCGACTGGAGCCTCGGGCTCTGGGGCTGACTCGACCTCAGGCTCTGGCGCAAAGGTTGGAGTAACCGGTTCCTTGACCTCGACAGGCGCAGTCTCAGGCACTGGCTGAGGTACTGGCGGCTCAGGTTCAGGCGCAGACTGCTGGTACGCTGCTTGTCCCCGATGGCGGAACTGCGGAGGCGGCGACGGAGCCGGGGGTGGCACAGTCGACGACATTGAACCAGTCCGGTAATTCCCTCTCCAGGTGGCGGTACTCGGCGAGCTCTCGACTACCCCAACCTTGTGTTCTTCCTGGACCTCCCGCTCGGGACGAGGGACAGTATAATCGCCGGTGTATGCATACTCGGAGAATGCGACAAAGGTCTCCACATCATCCTCTTCCAGGACGGCGATTCGGTGTTTTGATTCCCTGGTCGGACCGTTCATAAGATTATGGAGTGGTTTGGAGACATGTTCGGCCAGCCCCGACTGGATTGTCAACTTCGTATGTCGTGGGCCGACAAGGAAGGTGAACGGCGGGGATTGAACAATACTGAAGATGTTGAATTAGCGGTCTGCTCACGGTGTGTATACCTGAGTCATAGACTGAGGGTGAGATGTGCTCTCCATACCTGCTAAAATTGGGAACAGACTCCATGAGAGACAGTTGACCTTCTACAGAAGGGATGAGATGAAATTAATCTACGTTCTAACATGCAGAATAGTCCCATTAAATATTTTTACCTCCAATTCCCAAGGCGCCGGAAGGGTTCTTGGGCAAAGATAGTAGTCTGCAACGTGTGCAGCTGTGATGGGGGCAGGAAGCATTTCCAGGACCCATTGTACTAACGCTAGACCAGATGACTCTATAAAGAATATGCCAAATGGGGCCAAAAGAGATTGGATGTTGTCGTGGTTGCTCGCCCTACACTATACTCTCGATGGTCTGGCTTGTTCAACCCTCCCAATACCAATAACCACCCTCCACCTGTTCATTTGAACCCATTTGAATAAAATGCCGCTCTCACCGAGACCAAAAAACAACGCAGATGAACCATAGAGAGCAGCCATACAGAACCGCTGGTCATAACTGGATCCTGGACTGTCCAATTGTCGGGCGACATTGGCGTCAGCAGGTTTGTGCCCAATCCCCAGCCTCGAGAGAACCCAATCTGTGGCCTCACTGGTTGGTTTGTTCCTGAGAGCTCCATTTGGCATTTGAAGCTTCACTTATTTTGGTTTTTTTTTTAATTGTCATTTGTCTTGGATAATTGCGATATTTGCGATATTGGGGATGTAGCGGTCAATGGTGACAACGATGCCCTAAAAAGGTACCTAATTTATACCGAGGTTGGATTAGCAACATCTACAGAAGATATTTAAGGATATATTTTATGGATTTACAAAAATAGGCATTTCAATCCTTTTAGGACTCTTCTACGACAGGCTGAATAGATTCCTTGCCCCTCTTTTCCCTTAAAACAAGCTTAATCGA
Organism: Penicillium palitans; assembly: GCA_019190355.1. Taxonomy (NCBI): domain Eukaryota; kingdom Fungi; phylum Ascomycota; class Eurotiomycetes; order Eurotiales; family Aspergillaceae; genus Penicillium; species Penicillium palitans. The sequence continues at coordinate 97,671 of JAHAQQ010000087.1, forward strand.
CTGTCCTATCACAACTATCATCGGCACACCCTTGGAATATATATCACGACATATCACGAATCACATCCAATATTCTCTAGATGTCATATGTAAAAGAGTAGAGTAGTCTATCCAAATAGTATATCCAAAACAAAACATCCAATAATATACAAAATAAACCAATCAACTACTATGCATCAGCCGAATCTCCGTATTCCCAGGCTCCCATTCCCTCAACCCTTCTCCAACACTATACCAAAATCGCAATCGAATACATTCCTTCCTCGCAGCCTCCAAATCCCCCTTCTCAAACGCCTCCCCAAGTCTCTCCACACACTCAACAACCCTCCCCTCATTCTCTTTCTTAAGCACATTGATCTGCGCCTCCGCATCAGCAGAAGCCCCAACTTCTTCAATAGTCTCCTGCACCTCCATAACTTCCATCAGCGTCTCCGCATCAAGCGCATGCTTAGTCGACGCGTCTTCCGCTGTCACGTCGATCCCATGCCATTCCCGTAGAATGTACTGTGCCCGCTGCAGCGGGTCGAGAAGTGTCCGATACGCTTCGTTGATCCGGGCTGAGAGACCCTCGGCAAGCTGCTTCTCTGCTCCATTGGGGTATTTGTCTGGGTGGACGAGACCTTGCAGTTGGAGGAATTCCCGGCGGAGGTCGCTGGTTGAGATTGCGAATGTCGAGCCGGGTGGTGGGCCGGCTGGTAGCGTTCGAGGGAAGATCGTGTAGTGGTTGGTTATGTCCGGTGCGCCGGCGAGGGTGGGTTTGCTTGGTTCAGTTGGAGTAGAGGTTTCGGTTGAGGCAGCGCGGCGCTGGGTCATGGGTGGCTGGGTTATGGGAGATGGACGTGTTGGGAGGGTTGTGAGTCCTCGCGCTGGCTGGCGATATCGGCAGAGCATGCATGCATCTTGGCTTGTGTTTGATAGCGAGTTGGTTGGTCGTGAGAGTGGCCGTGAGGTTGCTGTGCGGCAGATATGCTGTGCAATTCTCTGTGGACGGAAAGCCATGACTATGTAGTATGTTTATGGTCAAGGCAAGGTCTCGAGAAGAGCTATCAGTTCAAAGTTGACAAAAAGCTCCCGGCGTACCGCTTTACGTCATCCCCGCATTTGGCACGTGATCAACTACGATTCAGGAACAGACGGCGAAGGATATCGACCTGGATACTTGAGAAATTGAGAAATCTTACATATGTATTCGGCGAATTACAGCTTGTTCTTTGAATTGTATACCATTTCCAATTAGGAGGCACAAGACAGATAGTTGAAGAGCCAATGTATAAACTTGAATCATTCAATCCCCCAAAGCTTCACAGTCCGATCGTGACCGCAGCTAGCAATCCACTTGGCATCGTCACTGATATCCGTGCTGAGAACGTTGCCCGAGTGGCCGCTCAGCGACTTTACGAGGGACCAGTCATCCGCGCTAAAGATGTTGACACTCTTATCAAATCCACTGCTCACAAAGAAGGTGCCTGATTTCTTGGGTGAGGGCGCCTCCGCTGCTTTATCGGCAGCTGGTGGAGCGCCATCAATGTCCATCCCACCATCCGTAGAAGGCAAGAATGACGCAGACTCTACACCCTTGTACCAGCGGAGATCCGATACCACGCTCTTATGCGCACCAATTCCACCCGTCTCCTTCATTTGTCGCAAGTCCCAGCATTTGACCCAGCCATCACCGGAACCAGACAGTACCCGGTGACCATCAACGCCCCAGTTCATACCGTAGATCTCGCGAATGTGGCCGTCGAGAATCATCACGTTGCGTCCTGTCCGCAGATCCCAGATACGTCCGATGCTGTCGAATCCACCACTGGCCACGAGAGAGCCATCGTTGTTGAACGCCACTGTATAGACCTCTCGCGAATGGCCTTCTTGCAGAAGAAGCTCGGTTGCTGTTTCCACATCCCACAGCCGCCATGAGCTGTCGAAGGATGCCGATGCTGCATATCGACCCGAAGGGTGGAACTCGGTACGACATACACGGCCCGAGTGGCCAGTTAACGTAGCCAGCGGCTTTTCTTGGTCAAGGGCCCAGAGGTTAAGATTTCCTTCGCCGCCTCCAGAGATCAAATTGACAGTCGAGGGTGAGACATTCGAGCTGGGGAGAGTGGCGCCGGGGAACCACGACAAACCACCCACTCGATCCGTATGCGCCTTGAAACTCGCTTTTTCTTCCAGATTGGGTACGCCGAGTAATTTAATCCCACCGCTCCAGTTTCCAGCAGCGATTGTCTGTCCATTCGGGGCGAATCGACAAATGCTAACCGGACGATCGCCAGCAATCTGAGACCCGTAAAGATCAAATCCTTGTAGCTTCTCCTTGACGGCTTTGCGATGTTTGATATGCGTTCGAAGTGTAATTGTTGATTCGTCCTTAAGCCGGGCCACGCGAGCCTTTGCGCGGGGCAAAGAATAGCGCGCAATATCTTTCCGGGCCTCGAGTAACTCGTTCCCGCCCTCTGTGAAGAATTCTTCTTGTTGTTCCCCTTCCTCCTCCGCTTCTTCCATTTCTATCTCGACTCCGCCTTGTTGCTCCGCCATGTCGGTCAACAGTTCACGCAGACGATCGCGTCGCTCTGATGGTCCTTCGCCGAATAGCGTAATGGGCTCCCCAAGCTCTCGTAGTCGTGAGCGTACTCGTGTGTCATCTGTTGGAACCACCATTGCTGCTGCTCTCCGTTTCCGTTCAAATTGCGATAGAATGGCAGAGGCCCGCTCGGTTGGGATACCCCCTGGGGTAGTGGGCATATCATAGTCTTGGTCCGTGGCTATCGTTTTATCAGTAGGCGTCAAATAAAACGTGTTTCGAGAACGACTTACGAAGATCGGCATAGCTGATGCCCCCCATATCTGTGTCTTCCGTCTCCTCGACATAAGCTTGTCGCGCGGGGTGCATCATCTTGGGCAACTTAGAAGCTTGTGCTTCTCCAGTAGCTCAAAAAGCAGATTAATAAAGATTTGCGCTTGAGTAAAAGAAAAGAATTGGGGTATCTCGTAGCGAAGAGAAAAAGGTTGGCGGGAAAGAAGATGTTGCGGGCGGCAGAATAATTGATAGACTTGGGCGGTAACGCGTTTGAAGAGCATACCAGGACAGGTCTGATCGAATTGTATATATTTGAATCCAACTACTTATGAGAACAGTATTCGAACTCATTATCTCTCGCTCTGTCTATATATCTTCTTCTCACACCAAGTCCAACCTCATACAAATTAACAATTTCTGCCTGAGAAATCTGGTATTCACAAAAAAAAAATCAATGACGCCAGGCGGTCGGACGATAAGGGCGGGTACTTGTCTTATCCGTTGAGATTCATTCAGCTCCTGGATTTTTTTGGGGACGTTTTGGCTTTGGGATTCTTTCTTTATACATCTGGTTTCCTCTCTTCTTGTTCCTCTCACTCTCAAATAGGAGGCCCGTACTCCACACGAGGGAACTATACATAACCCCCCCCCCCAAAACCTGAGATGATCCCGCCAATTGTTTCTTGTAGAGCCTGCAGTTCCGCCTGCAGTAGCCTACAAGCCATCGTTCGAGACGGCGCCTATTCAATCTCCACCAATCCGAGCACATACACACCCTCCCTGTTCAAAGCCCAACATGTCCGCTTGTCCTCCCATGTCGCAAGACTCAGACCAGACACCCGTCTAAGCCTGAATCTAACCCGCCAACCCTCCCGCCGAGCCTTCCACGCAACCCCAACAACCAACTTCGAAAAGCCCTCGCCCTCAAACCTCTCCTACCGCGTCGCCGTCTCCTCCTCCGGCAAAGGCCGCCGCTTTCACCCCATCAAAAATGCATACAACTTCGACCCAACAGCAGACGCCCTAGGCGTCTCAAAGGACAAGAACTCTGTCAGCCGCCGTCGCAACCGCCCAGACTCAGGCGAAGACGCCTTCTTCGTAACCCGCATCGGAAACCGCATCTCAGACCACCAAGACACAAATGCCGAAGCGGTCGCCTTCGGCGTCGCAGACGGTGTAGGAGGCTGGACGGAATCCCGCGTCGATCCGGCAGACTTCTCGCATGGATTGTGCAATTACATGGCGGAGACCGCGCAGACCTGGCATGAGCCTGCCGAGCGCTTGCGCTCGAAATACCTCATACAGGCTGGGTACGACCAGGTCGTGGCGGATCCGAACATCCGCGCGGGTGGGAGTACGGCATCCGTTGGCGTCGCGTTGCCGGATGGACGGGTCGAATTGGCCAATTTGGGTGATTCGGGCTCGGTTTTGTTGAGGAGGGCAGCGGTGCATCATTACTCGGTTCCGCAGACGCATGGTTTCAATACCCCGTACCAGCTCAGCGTGATCCCGCCGCGTATGCGCGCCCAGGCTTCTGTCTTTGGTGGGGCGTTTTTGGAGGATTTCCCCCGTGATGCGTCGGTCACAAATGTGCAGATGCAGCATGGAGATGTGCTCATTATTGCCACCGATGGTGTTTTTGATAATCTCAATAATCAGGATATCCTCAAGCTCATCACGAGCCGTATGGTTATGACTGGCGCGTGGACGGCTACCGAGTCTGGCGTTGGGGTCTCGGAGAACCTGCGTGCGCTGGCTGCGCCGGGTGGATTGGCTGATGCTCTTCCCACTCCATCGGGCTCGCCGCTTTCCAAGGACCCGGCTATTACCGAGTCTGGACCCGAGGATGGAGTCACATTGCAGTCTGTTCTTGCGGCCACGATTGCTGGCGAGGCGAAAATTGCTAGTGTCGACTATCGTCGCGATGGGCCCTTTGCTAAGGAGGCTCAGCGCTACCACCCGGGTGACTATTACCGCGGTGGAAAAGTTGATGATATCTGCGTTGTGGTTGTCATCGCTGTCGAAGATAGCGTTGCTGCGAGTGAGGCATGAGTGATTTGGACAGGAAATCTGGGGATTTCATTGAACCGGCGTCATACTGTGTTTTCTTTTTCTTTTGGTTTCGAGGAGCATGATGTATAACTGCATCCATTATATATAGAAGGCGTGGGGATTTTTGATTTTTGGCAAAGAGCTGGGCATATAAGCATAAAATGCTTCCTCCGTCGATACGTTGACTACATTCAAATAGACATTTTATAGAGATAACCCCAATTGCATGGAATTCGACCTTCCACGGAGTCTTACATACGTTCTACTACCTACTACCTACTGATGCACCGATTTACTGAACAGCCATTATGGATCCTTGTATTCAAGAGCTCAATACATGCAGTGAAGAAGACATAGCCGCTCCATTACGTACTCCTGGGGACCTTTCTGTTCATTTTTCACGTCGTAAAACAACATTCTCTCCGATACTCTGGGCCCAACTTGGCTTGGTACACAATGGGCTCGACATCGAAAGAGATCCTTGGCGTGCAACCTCTGGGAAAAGATCCAGAGCCAGGTAACTCCCATGCTCCATGGCCAGGACACAAGTCAATGTGCAGAAGCCAATTCAGAAAGAAAGAACAATCACATTTTCAATTGATTCAAAGAAGCCTTGCTGGTTGGTCCAGCCCCGTATCCCAGTATTGCATTGGCAGGTGACAAAAAAGATAAAAAAAGGAAACAAACCGGCAGAACCGCGTAGATTGAAACAGAGACAAAGAAGAGAACATGAATGAGAACGCAAATGGAAAAGAATAAGAAAACAGACATCGCAAAGTCGTGATTCTTAGACCACTTAAGCAGTAGCCTCGACGGACTTCTCCTCGGACTTCTCCTCGGACTTCTCCTCGGACTTCTCCTCGGACTTCTCCTCGGACTTCTCCTCGGTGGGCTCCTCAACTGCCTTTTCCTCCGGCTTTTCTTCCTGCTCCGGCTCGGGGGCCTTCTCATCCGCGTCGGGCATTGGGGAATCAACATCCTTAGTCGACTTGGACTCAGGCTCCTTCTCCTCTTCTGTCTCCGGCTTGGGGGTTTCAACGCCATCCTCCTCCTTAGATCCGTTAACGGCAGGCTTCTCATCCTTGTCAGTAGGGCCGGGAGTGTCCGCGTCCAGGATGTTCTTCCAGCTAGACAAGATGTTCATGGCACGGTGGCGGAAGTTAAAGTCCTCGTCCCGGGGAATTGAGTTAAGCTTGACAATCATCTTGAGGACCTTGTTAATCTTGGTCGAACGGATGATCGACACCTCCAAGTCCGAGTGCTTCTCCAACTTGTCAAAGTAGCTGGCCATACTGGCCATTTCATCTTCCTTGGGGGGTTGGTCACGGGAGATGAAACCCTTCTGAAGCTTGTGACGGAGGAACAGAACTGTAATGTACAATGAGCTGGCTTGATCTGGATCGTCGGGGAAGACGGGGGATTGCGTACTCTCTTTCTCCTTCTTCTTTCTCAACTCCTCTGGGTCAATGGGCTTTTCGGATTCCTTAGCGTCGGCACTATCTCCTTCGTCGCTGACAGCGGGAGCTGCCTTGCCCTTCTTGGCAGGTGCCTTCTTGGTCTTGGAGGGAGTCTTCTTTCCGGTGTCCTCGGCGGGAGCCTTGGGGGTGGTCAACTTGAGCTTGGTGTTGGACTTGGGAGTCTTAGCGGGCTATAATATTGTGAGATGAGCGACATCAAAATCACAATGATCTTGTAATACATACCTTTTCCGCTTCAGCATCAGTCTCAACATCCTTCTTGCGCTTCTTGGAAGGAGCTTTGGATTTCTTGGAGTCATCCGCATCCTCCATTTCAACATCGGTTTCAGCACCCTTGCTCTTGCGCTTACCCTTCTTGGCTTCCTTTGCGGCCTTGGCAGCTGCCTTCTCTGCTTCCTGAGCTTCAAACTCAGCCTCTTCCTGGTCAATAGCTGCCTGGTGCTCGTTCAGGAGCTTCTTGAAGTACTGAAGGTTGTGGCCCTCGGATGCGACCTTGTAGGCATTGACGAGTGATTTGCTTTTATTCTTCTCGGAGATGTTTTTGCACTCGGCAGGGTCGAGGGGGGTCAAGTTGGTGTTGGGAACCCAGGCACTGTAAAAAAAAAAATAGTCAGTAGCAAGTTCGCGTCTAGCGTAGAGGCTGCGCGGATGTTGACTCACAATTCATTGGTGTCGAAGAACATGACGGGGAAGGTACGCTCATGGGCGCGTCTGCCATCGTCACCATACTCGCCTTTGTAGGATCCATCCTTCTGCATGGCGGTAACGGGACGAGTTTCAAGCAAGCTGGGAGGCAGAATTCCCTCGTCACAGATGATAGCAGGCCAGGGCGCATAACTGCGAAGGCGGGCAAGATAGGTTTGGCCGGGCTTAGCGTCCAGGTGGGTGATGCGACTCTGGGACTTCTTGCGGCTCAGCTTCTGAGTAGCACCGGTGGAGGTGCGACGGTTCTTGGAGGACTTCTTTGCTGAGGCAGGGGTTCCGTTGGCCTCCGCGGGCGCAGCAGCCTCTGCATCGGCAGGTGCAGCTTCGGCGGTTTCGCCATCGGCCTTGGCCTCAGGAACTGCGTCGGCGGTAGTAGACTTATCAGCCTCGGCTTCAGCGTCCGCCTTCTTCTCGGTCGCGGCTTCAGTCTCTGGAAGAAACAGTGGGTTAGTGTCGCACAGAAACAGGATGTCCCGACCGGGGGACAGCATTGAGAAATAGAGGCGCAAAATGATTGATTGATATCAATCAGTCGATTCTTACCGGTAGGCTTGTCTTCCGACACAGTCACATCCTCAGACTTCTTCTCGGAGTCAGTGGGTTGCTCAGTAGCGCGCTCGGGCTGGTCGCCCTCGACGGGCGCAGACACAGGGGTATCATCAGCCATAGTGGCAAGCTGGGATGAGATAAGTTAAAATTCAGTAGGCGATTGGTAGATTGAAGCTGGGGTAGGTGGTGGGTGGGAGCTTCCAGGGGAGGTGTAGGAGAGATGTGGAGAAGAGAAGAGAGTCGCGAAAGGCGCGGGAACTTCAAGACGCGTCTGAGAACGGAAGACTCCCAATGACGCCACAACTCTCAAGTCACCACACAACAAGTAACGCCGGTGAATTGGAGTTGATGAGTATGATGGTTTGTTTTGTTTTTCAGACCTGAACAGCCTGAGGGAATGGTATTTGGGATGGACAATGGAAGAGGGTTGCACAATGCGCATCGGGGGTTGAGATATCTCTGAATAGCTACATACCTCTTTGATGTCCATAGACAGTAGGTCCGTCACAACGGAGGGAATCTATTGGAGATGTCAATATGAAGGATTGTCAACTCCTAATAGGTGTGAAGAGGGAAGAGGAAGTGACGAGTGACGCCTGGGATTGTGGGATTGTCTATCGCACAGATCGTAGATGTTTCGACGTAAAGCGAAGGAACGACGGGGACTCTTTCTGCTCCTCTGTCTCGCAGGTTGATGCACATGTGGCATATAGCACACAGCAGATGAAGAGTTCAACGTCTCTCTTGCGGTTCACGGGTATGCCTTCACAATAACCGTATATCTTGGCAACACGGCGCAAAATCAATTGGTGGGTGTTCTTGAGGAATATCTTCCAGTCATTCATTCGTAGATGGTATACAATACCATACTATGAAGTGCCAAGAGATTGTCTTGTATATCTTTTGTATACCCTCACGATATTCCGGGCATGGCTGGGCACGTGCGGATGAACCTGGCATTCTTCGTTAGATTCCTTTTCAATCAACTGCAAGTTTCTCGATTCAAACCAGACCACACTGTAAGAAAAGGGACGTGTTCCTTTTGTTATAGGCTATAACAATCTGGTCCAGAGCTTGTGTATTGGTGTTGGGGAGGATTCAATCACATTTGTCTTCAGTCGCAAGCAGTCTGGATCTCTTTGCAAGCAATCGCACTTTGTCAAATAGATTGACAATATAGATTGAGGTTGCCAACCATTATCGAGATCGTTTCGAATGATTTGGAGAATGATATGCAATCACTTCACTGTGAGCAGATTGTGAAATGAACGGTCGTCTAGGGAGCTTGCGGCTCTGTACCTCGACGTGACTTCACGTTATTAACTCGCGATGCCCGTGCCGGCGACGGCGACGACGTATACACGATGAAGCACAATATAATCGGTATTGTTGGGTGTTGATTTGAATGGGGATGGGCGAATACGAGGGATAAACGAAACAAATCGAACAGGTTGATTTCTTGTTCCTGAACGCATCGACAGTTCTATGTAAGTGCAACCAACCCCCCACTAAAGATGATGCTTTTTTTTTTCCTAGGCGATCTTAATGTTCTTATATTTTACATCTGAAAGAAATATTATTATGAGGTTTGCTTTGTATGTTTAGGTTGTCTTTGTACAATATATGTAGTTATATAGGGTCATAGTTATGTATGTTACTTAGGTATGTAGACAAAGGAAGTTGTTAAATCCTCAGATTCTCGTCTTTTAGGATCTTCTGACAAACGCAGAATCTTACTTGCATAAACATATTAATTGACCGATTAGGTACAGGAGAGGAGACACAGCAGAGAGAACTGGGTAACAATGACTAGGAGGTCCATATGCACAGATTATAAACCAGACCGGTCTGCTGGGGGTTTCATACAGGGTATCAAGTTCTAAAGCAAAGACGCTGAATTCAAAGTCGAATCGACTATGAAATGCCAATCCCCGGTAAGTGGACTCAGATGCGAGCATGTTCGGGAGAAGTTTCACTCGTGGGGAGATCCTCTTCGGGAACATCGAAAAGTGACGGTTCCGGCTTGTGGATCCGGACAAGGCAAAGGAAGTAGTCCTCCAGTGGCAACAGATTGAGCAGCACCCTATTAAAATACCACCCCAAGGCACATACAAGAGCTCCCGCGACAGCATCCAGAATGAAATGGTTGGCTGTGGCAACAATAGCCACAAGGATGGTAAACGGATATAGGAAGCCGAGTGTGACGCAAACAAGGCGGCGCCATGACGGGAAGTTCAATCTCAGAACTCGGGTCAGCCTAATACGCAGGATTGTGCGCCGGTGGTGTTGTGGCAAAGGGATTGTTATCAGTGTGAGGCCGATCATTAAAGAGTACCCAAAATGCAAGGAAGGCATTGCCGCTGCTGACAGTAAGTCAAGGATTCATCGAAAAAAAAAACTCAGGTCAGACAAGACTTGCCATATTGATTACAGAAGCGATTTTCTGTCCAAACACTGCCCGATCCATTGATACCATGTACCGTGTCCACGAACCCATAACTGCGGCCGAGATCCGCCTCTTCACCATCCGCGGCTGGGTCACTCAGTAACCGAGGTGGCATGCAAGGCCAAAGAGTGAAAACCACAAATGCGAGAAGATTGCACACGGCCAAAGTCCGCCGGCGGGCCTGGTATAGTAGAGGACCTGCAGGCGACCCACTCACAGCACCCCTGGGCTTTCCAGGCTGAGTCTCGTCGATTCGATTCCGCACGGTAGTATAGTAATAGAGCCAGACAAGAAACGCGATTGTCCCGGGAATGTGTATGAAGGAGTATATCCAATTGATCCAAGGCATGACAAGGGGCTGGCGAAGAAAGCGTCTTTGAATCAAGGTCTCCCAGAATATACCTAGATTCTCCTCGATCACGATCAGCTGCAATGCATGTCTCCTCGCAACATCGACGGTGTCATCCTTCAGAGTGACGGCGGTAAAGGCGCGACCGAGCTGGTACGTCTGCACACATTTGTGAGTTATGGGGTTGGCCAAGGCTAAAGATTAAGGAAGCAAATAGCAAGGTCAACCTACCCAGTAAACCAACGCCCAATACCAACATTCCACCAAGAAAGGAAACTTTCGGAGCAACCGGCTGAGCAAGCGGTCTTGGAAGACGATCGTATTCGGCGATGACACCTCAAAGTTCAACCCTAGGAGTCCAACCTGTCGCTTGTGCCATCTATCTTCTGGGGCTGGCGGTGAGCGGGACCGAGAGCCCAACAGGCCATCCTTTGCCGATTGGCTTGAGTATCCCGACTCCAGAGAATCAGATGAAGCGGCTCGTTGAAGGTCGTTGGAGTTCCGTCGGCTGTAGTGTCGAGTCGAGGATGATCCCACAGAGCGGTTGATCCAGGTGCCTCCAAACAAGAGAACAATAACCACCAGAGGTTCTATGACCGCTCCAGCTCCCATGATGTGGGTATCAAGGGTACCAGTACCTATGTACCGTTTCTCGAAGTGAACAGGGAAGAAAAAAAAGATACCCTAGCAACAAATGATGTACCTTAAGAATGAGAGGATTTGGGATATGGAGATAACTGAGAGGGGTACAGGGCCATCTGGTTGTGTTCAAAATAGAGAAATGGCCATGGCAGGTGCCAGGGCAGCCAGAGCAGCCAGAGCAGCCAGGACAGCCACGGGAGTCACCGGAATCAACAGCTCTGGGATCTGTTTTTTTATTTTTTGCTTTTGCTTTTTTTACCATGGGCATACACCCATACACCGGGGCATACACCGCATATCGAACAATGTTTCAAAAAGGTGAGTCCACAAGGCTGGCTTGGTTTCTTGGCAGTCGTGGATGCAGCGGACAGATAATATTCCATACTTCGGTAACCCCGTTGATTGGATCATCCGGGAATTATACACCAGAACATAAATAGTTATACGTAGATGCATGTGACATCTTACCATATTGGCATCAACGCCAAGACATTATCATGGTAATTTTGATGTTATACTTCGTACTCGTACAGGTATTCCGTATTAGGGTAACTTTCCGAGGTTATTATGTATTATAAAATATGCATAAAGTACCTCGGACCTCCTCTTACCGATCTCCGAGACATCTTTTGCCTTACACAGTCTCCGGCATCCGAGCCGGCACTAGCCTTAGTACATGTTAGCGTAGTCCTAGTGTACCTAGGTAACTATGTGTAATTTGTACATAACTAGATATGTGTACGGAGTACTGGATATATCTCTTTTCTTGCCCTGAGGTACCTGGTGCATATGTACTATGTACCTAGTTACCTAGGTATATGTATTTATGTACGGAATAGTAAAGTGATGTAATATTTGCTTGTTTCTACGTAATATCTGAGATTCATTCGATGAAGTCTGTTTGACGTCAACTCTTCCCAAACATACATCTCCATGGATGGAATTGGAATATGAACACTCTACCTAGGTCCCGACTCAACATCTGATCAACTCCCTAAATATGTTGTCTGCTAATCCACTTACAGCCGGGCGTGTCATGAGCCGCGCCTCATCCCAGGCGGCCATTGCTTTGTCGACCTCATCCAGATACTTTTCTACCACCCCGAATATATACCAAGGAGTCACTCTTTTGAAAGACAAGCAAAATGGCTTTGGCTTCGCGCGATCAAACCCTAGACCTGCCAAGCCTAGAACAAGGGGGGTCACTGAGATCCGAGGCCCATACTACTCAGTAGGTGTCATATAATCCTATCGTCTTCTCTTTTCCCCATGGAGCTAACCTAAATAAGGTCATGGGCAAAAGATATCTCGCAGATATCCTCGAAACGTAAGATTCCGAAATCTAACTACATATCAAATGATATCTGACAGCATCTGATAGGATGGGCGACCACGTAGATGGTCTCAAGTTTGCCGGAGGTGAGTTCCAACAGGGCTTCGGTTCTCGCCAGAAACGAGAGCGCTGAGACACACCCAGGTGCCTTTTCTCTCTTTCACGAGAAACCACTACGGGAATTGGTCGATCTGGCCCATGAGCACGGCGTGTATATCTCAACGGTAAGACTGTCCTAGACCAAAAGATTAGCGCATTTGGAAGCATACTCTTGACACCAGGTCCCTTACTTCAGGGTGGATGGGCTGAGCATCTCCTCACACACCCCGATCCGAATACGGTATTTGACCGCTACTTGAAGAAATGCAAGGATCTCGGGTACGTGCATCCCCAGCTCGAGGTCCAAGAGCCTGGGGTGTGAAAACTGACTAGTCAACATAGACTCGACGTCATTGAACTGTCTTCCGGTTTCCTATCAATCCCAGAGGATGACTGGCTCCGCCTCATTGACAAAGTGCACTCATACAAGTTGGAACCAAAGCCGGAATTGGGGATTCAATTCGGAGCCGGTGGGGACACACCTGCCTCGGGACTTGAAGCAATTGGGACCTCAGACCCCGGCAAATTAGTGAACTTGGGTCGTAAATTCCTTGACGCTGGCGTGAAGCGGTTGATGATCGAATCAGAAGGCATCACTGAAAACGTCAAGTCCTGGCGGACTGATGTGGTGTCAAGGATCATGAAGGAACTTCCTCCTGACCGTGTCATGTTTGAGGCTGCAGATCCCAAGGTATTTAATTGGTACGTCCGTGAGTTTGGTGTTGATGTCAACCTCTTTGTGGATCACAGCCAGATTGTGCAGTTGGAATGCCTGCGGGCTGGCATCTGGGGCACTGCCGACACCTGGGGCAAGATAGTGTCATTCCGGCCTTAATCCTCGGAAAATTTTGGAATTGAAGTGCATGTATTCTTGCCATATCAATGTATCAATGTATCAATGCGTTATCCGAGATTTTGAATCCATGTTCATCGATGTACGACCCTGGAGGTGGCTGGGTAGGCCCACGGGTGGGATGAACACGATTAGTCATATAGTGGAGTCTGGGGAAAGCAGACGCCCGCACTTAGCGGTCTTTTAGCATCACATTAGACCTCAACAATGACTTGAATAAATCCAACACCCGGATCAATTGGTTCAAACCATGCCTCGATGATTACCACCGAAACCCCGGACTAGTGACCCGACCTATTCATCAAACGCGATCACGGCGATCGGGATGCCTCGGGCCAGCACTACCCCGGGAGCACGGCTCCGATGCCGACGAGCCTGCGACAGCTGTAAACGGCGGAAACAGAAATGCAACGGTGAACAACCATGTACAATCTGTGTTCAGAGGCACAAAGAGTCGGAATGCCATTTCTCGGATCGGCCCGCACGGCTACTCAAGCCAGATGCAAAGGACTCGACAATGTTGCTCAGTGAGCGCATGGTACCATCTCCGCAGCGCGAGACGGCCATGGACCGCCTCTTGAACTCCCTCGAGGACCAGGGAATGAATATGGAACGCCAGGAAAAAGATGAGAAGGAAGGGACAGCCCCCGTGCCAAAAGTGGCGCGACTTCTGCGCGACGGCCAGGGGAAGTTTATGTATATTGGTGATTCGGCGAGTTTGTCGTTTTTACAGAGTCTGCGCCGTGTTGTGACATCCTCCATTGGCCGATGTGAGTTCACCGAAGACAACTCACGACACTCAATGCTCGAGGCCTTTCAGAGCAACCCAAGCACTCAGTCCGGGGCCCTAGTTGCGCCACCAAACAACGAAGAAGCCCAACGACTAGCTCGTCAGTTTGTGCTTGCTACAAGCCCATTGCTTGACTTGTTTGATCTGGAAGAGTTTCACCCACGGCTAGCTAATTGGGTTGCAAATCCATCGGGCGACGAAGACACCGTTAGCTCTATCTTCTATCTTGTCATTGCCATTGGAGCTCAGGTTTCCGATATTGATCAGACAGTGGCTGAACAATATTTTGGCAGCGGTCGCCAATTGGCCTTCTCGGCCTTTCAGGAAACCCCAAGCATATCCACCATTCAATCATATATTTTGGTTTCCATGTATATGCTCGGTGCATGCAGGCGCAATGGTGCATTTATGAATCTGGGGATTGCCCTACGTGCTGCCTACGCGGTCGGAATTCACCGCAAGGATGCAAACGCGCTCTTTTGTGGGCGTGAGCGCCGAGCGAGGGAGCGAGTTTGGAAGAGTCTTCGGATGATGGATCTATTCCTCAGTGCCTCCCTGGGACGCCCTCCCGCAACTTCAGATTACGACTATGATAGTCGTGAAGATGCTCTTATATCAGGAGAATCACAACCCAATTTGACTGCAGACCAACAGCTTTCTGCTGCGGTGATTTCGCTCTGTCGAATATTCGAACGGATCTTGACGGATGTGTACATGAAACAAGTCATATCGATCAATGTCGCAGAGGCGATCTCCAACCAGCATCGGGCTTGGGTTCGCATTCTGCCAGCAATCCTCAGAATGCAGACTGAGCAGCGGCTCGAAAATAAATCCATGGAAAACAGCCTAGCTGCAGCTCATGTGTTCGGGTCATATTACTGGTCGATCATCTTGTTGACACGGCCATTCCTTATATACCGTGTCGCCCAGTATGTCAAGGGCAAACCCGATTCATCCGAAACTCGAAACGGTAGCTCCCGAATATCCTTGTTTGCCGATGCATGCGTCTATTCCGCACTTCGTGGTCTAGACGTGGTTGATGGTCTCGGCCAGTATACCTCCCTTCCACGTCGACTACCCTTCCTGATCAACTCTGTTTTTAACTCTGTTATCGTCCTCGGCGCTGCATTCTTTGCCGACTACGATAATCTCCTCCCCTTGGAAGAAGGAATGAACAAAGCCGAACGGTTTCTAGAGCTATTTGTCCCGCACGATCCGCATGCATGTCGTTTCTTCCAGATTATCAAATACCTCCGCGCTGCTGTAACCGAATACGTTTCCCGGCGAAACCGACAATGGATGAATAGGCGCAGCAAACAGGTCGACCAGCTTTTTGGCCAAGTAGGTGGTGATGAGGATCGTAACTCCCCGGCCCCAGCAGCTCTACCTTTCACTGATCCAAGTGATGCTCATTCATCTGCATCTGCCACTGCACTATCTCCTGCCTCCCCCGCCAAAATGCCCCTTGAAATACCATCCTCCTACCTCCCCTCCCAACCACTCCCCCAATCCCAACTTTCAACCGATAACGATGTCTGGGAAGCCCTGTACAATGGCTCAGACCCCACTGCAGCTTTGTCCTACGACGCAGCCATCTCTGCATTAACTACCTCGGGAATCCCCGTGGGTTGCTCTCCCGGTGGGACTATTCCTTCTGGCCCACCCCCGATCTCCGGCCCATCCCCACTTTCTGACGTGATGTTCCCAGATAATGGTCTGCTGTACATGGCTGAGGATATTCCAGTCTTTGGCATCTGGGGGGATGAGCCGTGATTACCCAGTCTCAGAAAACAAATCGTGTTTCAAAATTCCAAGATGTGATGGAAAGGGGGCGCACTAGCACAGGTCTGGTGTGTTTATTATTTTGGAGGATGTCTATGTCCATGATGCGATATCTCCCCTCGTACTTTTTTTTTTGTCCATATAATTGGGCGTGTTTATTGCTATATATATATACCCCCAAGGGCGAATCGATTTACTTTTATGGACTGTCGTGGCATTGGTCCGATTTCAGAGCGCACTAAATGACCAAATCGAACAAAGGATGGATGAGCATATTTCACCGCACTTCTCCTATTCGGGGCCATTGACATCTTCTTTCTTTGAATTCTCTACCCAATTTGTATCTTCTATTCTCGAGTCTTTGCCATGATATCAACCGTCCATTTGGCGATCTTTACGATCATTCTAGGTCTGGTTTTGATTCTGCGGACTTTCACAAACAAAGGAACCAACCCATCACCAGGACCGAAAGGCAAATTCTTGATTGGCAATTTGTTCGACCTTCCTTCGTCAGGAGCACAAGAATGGCTGCATTGGCTGAAGCATAAAGACCTCTACGGTACTCTTTTATCCAGTTCGGGTTCGTATTTAACAAATACTAAGCCTCATAGGTCCCATCAGCTCCGTCACCGTCCTCGGCAAGACCCTGATTATCATCAAATGACCGAGAACTGGCATTTCAAGGTCCTAGAAAAGAATTCCATCAAGCATTCCTCACAACCGCACCTCGTCTTTGCTGGTGAACTGTACGTTTGAGGTTCAAATATCCCCCCTTTCTTGATATATTCTAAATGAAATGACATCCAAAGAGCTGCATGGGGCAAGTTAGTGCCGAGTCAAGACAACACGCCGCTTCTTCGAGCCTATCGTCGCGCAATCACCAGAGTTATCGGAGCGCGAGAATCCGCAGCCAAGTTTAATGGTCTCATTGAATTGGAGGCGAGACGGTTTGCATGCCGTATTCTGCACACACCGGAGAAGTTCCTTGATCATAACAGGACGTGAGTTCCCGATCCTATCTTTTGGGGATCATTGCTTACTCGTATATAGCGCCTCTGGTGCTTTTATCCTGACTATCACATATGGCTATAACATTGATGGTGGTGCAGGCGATACGGTATGTTCTAATGACACCCATATGTATATTCATCTACTCATCCATACCAAACAGACTACTGCAATTCTAGAGGGCTTCTTTCTGGCAATGATGCTGTTCCCGGATGTTCAACGCAAAGCTCAAGCCGAGATGGATGAGCTGTTTGGCAAGCCTGCTTTACCATCGACAACCGACCGGGAAAGACTGCCCTATGTGAATGCTATCGTCAAAGAAGCTACTAGATGGCTTACTGTCGTACCCTTGGGCATCCCTCACCGAACGGACCAAGACGATATTATAAATGGCTATTTGATTCCTAAAAATACGATCATTGTACCCAATACATGGTATTATCATTCATACATACCCATGTCCCACATTTGCTGTGCTGACGTAGTTATATCTAGGTCATTCAACAATGACCCGACGATATATCCCAACCCCCGGGATTTCGAACCCGAACGGTTCCTTTCCAAACCAGGTGCTCTTGAGCCGGGAGACGTGAGCTTCGGTTTCGGTCGCAGAGTTTGCCCTGGGCGTTTGATTGGTGAAACTTCAATCTTCCTCATAATTGCACACATACTGGCCATCTTCGACATCAGAAAGCCCGCAGAAAACGGCGAGGAAATCAAGAGCACTCTCGATTCCACAGCAGGCCTTCTGATCCACCTTGTCCCTTTCAATGCGTCGATTACACCACGAAGTCGGGAGCACGAACAACTCATGTTGATTTCGAGAAAACGCATCCTGTTGAAACCGGCGACTCGAAGGTCTTGGCAGATGTCTATCATTAACTAAATAGGGAAAATGGTGCGCTGGGCGGGTCTGTGTTCTCCGGCTGTGCTCAACGCTGGAGATGTCATAGTTAACTAACTATAGTTAACTACACACTACATGTACAAGGGTGTTTACTCCTATCGTTCTGCCTTTTCTTTCGCTTCTCCAGTTCGAGTATCACCTTGCGCCCTCAATCTCACGTGCAACATGCCAGGGGTCCCATCCAGTAAAGGGTGTGAAGCTTGCCGAAAAGCGAAAAAGAAGGTATCTACCTTAGTTGTCGGGGAATTGTCGAATGTCAATGTTGATGAACATAGTGTGACGAACTACAACCCTGCTCACGGTGCCACCGGTTGAAGGTACCCTGTGAAGGAAGCGGGCAGCAGCGATATCAATTCAAGAATATTAAATCAACACAAAGACCCAAAGCCAAAGAGAGGGCAATTCGAGTTCGATCGAATTTGAATATCATTTCGCAAGCCCCTTGCAATCCACTAGCCAATCGGTTCGTCAGGACTCTGGATATAAGCGATATTCGCTTTGATATCTCGTTTTATGGCGCCTTTCTTAAGGATATTCCCAGGCGACTAGGAGAAAGTGCTGTGTTGGATGCTGCCGCGCAGGCTTTGGTCTCTTCACATCCCTTTCTCCATCGTTTGCGTGGTAAAGAAGTTCCCCGTGACGCGTTAATGCGTTTTGGGAAATCCGTGAAGGTATTACGGCAATCTCTGGACAATCCAGTTGAGATTCGATCGCCGCATACCCTCTGTGCTATTTATCTCATCTCAATCTGTCAGGTATGATATAGTTTACCTGTCTCTTTGATCTTCCATGCTAAGCTCGATGGGCTTAGGCTTGGCTTGGGAAGTACGAAAAGCAATCAGTAAGCCATGGGACAGCCATCGCACATTTACTCAAGATTGTAGATATCTCCAGATACAAAAGAGGATTCGAAAGAGATTTAATCGTCACGTTAAGTGTGCCGGTGGTATGTAACACTTTCCAAACATGAGCCACCATACTCCACTAATCCCACCAGATCCTGGACGGAATATGCAATCCTCGAGTTCAAATGGATCCGAGTTTCTGGAACGACGTGATGGCTCTCGTCCAGCAAGGCTCTTCCTCAGCTCCAGCTCCGCATAGTATACCACGGTCAACCACGACTCTACTTTCGCTTTCAAAGTTCCCAGAGTACCTTCACCATCCACACTCTCATATTCCCGAGATCACCGCAGCATATACAAAGCTCCGAGAAGACGCACAGAATATCTACCCCTATCTAGATCAACCCACTGAACCAGCTGGTCTGTCCTCCCCAGTCCTTGGTCGACGATCGCGCCATCGAGCAGCATATACCGTGGTCATTGCTTTAGCACTTCTTCTAAACACTATTCTCCGTGTACTGGGATCTAGAAAACACTGTGCTCGTCGAAGAGTCGACCTTCTTCTTTTGCGAGCGAATTATCAACGAGGCTGAGTTGGCTTCCTGTTACCGTCCAATTGGTGCTGCTTATGCCGTGCCATGTCTCGTCGTTGCCTTGGGTACTACAGAATCTCCACAGCAGCTAGCCCGCATTGAGGCCACATTGACGGACTACCAGACTGATTTTTGGGGCTTTGAATGGAGGGAACTTGCTATGTGGCTCAGAGCTGTATTTCACAGCCATCGCGTACGGAAAACCCTGATATCCACCGATGTAGATGTCCTAGCTTTAGAGGTTCCGGGGGCTTATATGACCCAACTGCAGGCTATATTTGGACTCTGTTTATATTCAGATTGTAATAAAACCAACCCTTTCTGAGTGGGATCACTGATGCTTCGTGAATACTCCTTTCGATGGCTAAATCACGCATATGATATGTGAGGCTGAGAGACAAGCCCTGGAGAGAAAGGAAATGGCCTTGTTTTGAGTCATAATATACCCCCACATGTGTTCACATTACTGGAAAGAGTTCGATCTGGGTAGCGGTGCCTAGAAATATTTACTGCACGGAGTATGTAGACCAGGCTAAATCCCGACAACTCGATGGATTATGTATGAGCTGGTAACCAGGGGGAGGACTAGAGCAAAAGAGTAAACATCCAAACGACAAAATGAAACGGAGAAAGAGAGGGCATCCACACAATAAGCATCACCATAGACAAATTTATATGACAGTAAGCTAAAGACAATGAAACATGCAGGATATGAGACGCATGGCCAGATCTGTCACAGAGCACAGGAAAAGAATATGGATAGCTCGCTAAGTGCGGGGGTTTTGCAAGGGGGGAAGAGCAAGAGGATTCGTGGCATGAGCTTCGATACACGCTGCGTCAAAACAGGGACCAGGGTCATGATATGTACACGTGTTGATTCCAAGGGCACTGGTTCGAAAGGACAAGCTGCGATATGTGAAAAGGACATCCCGGCCTCGGAATGAGCAAAACTTCAGGGCAAGATAGGAGGAATTGCCAAAAGAAAAAAACCAGGATTATATACGCCAGTCTAGTATGGGCGAACACAGAAAGCAGATTAGAAGCCGAACGGATTATTGGGGGCTGTTGATCGAGTTAGCTTTTGTTACTTCTATTACCTGTAATAGTATTAGTATGGGGGGGGGGGGGGGGGGGCAAAAAAAAAAAATTGGAAAGGTTAAAAAAAAAAACAAAGCGCGGTGGCAAAAACAAATTGGGGCCACACGGATTTAAAAAAAAAAAT